>JAAAKG020062074.1:0-17785 GCA_010014905.2 Druon quercuslanigerum | reverse complement strand
GTCCTATCCGTGCAGTTTCGTAACCAATCAGGTTATCGACAACAATTTGTCCAATATTTTCGAGATATTTGGTAACAAATATGGCTTGGCTTGGCTATTCGACAGACTACATCCTCCACTCTAATTTCTGTCCCTGCTGTCTCAGTGGAACAACTTTATGTTTCTATATTTTTGAAAGACTTTAACATTATACTGGGGACAGCTTATATTCCACCTGACAGCCCCTATCTCTCTACGAAGATGATGGTAATAACGCTTTATATATTCAGACTCGCTTTCCTGATGCTCAATTGTTTCTGGTTGGGGACTTCAATCTTTCAAAGGTCACCTGGGAGAATGATCTGTACGGAACATCTTGTATGACTCACCACTGTGGACCTTGAACGAAACTTGCTGCTGAGTATTTTGCGAATATTATTGAGTTTTTGAATTTGTTTCAGGTAAATAGAGTTTCTAATTTTCAAAATAATTGATTAGATCTCATTTTTTGTTCTCGCGATTACTTAGAGGTAGTAAGAGCATAGGAGACCTTATCAGATTACGACACTTATCATTCCCTTCTGTCATGTATCATTCCTTTAAAAATCTCACGGTACACCAATGAAACGCTTACTTCATCGTATAATTTTAAATTAGCAGATTATCCGAGGATTATTTCTGAACTTAATACAATTGATTGGAAACAGACTTTTCCTGGTCTGAGTATTACCGAGGCTGTAAGTGTTTTTATAGTATTTTGTATGATACGTGCGACAGAAACGTTCCTCAATCCAAACCGTTAATACAGAATTATCCACCCTGGTTTAAGGCTCAATTAAAGCATCTTATCTTTCAAAAGAAAGTGCCCATCGGGAATTCAAACGCACTAGAAGTTCACGAGCTTATGATCGGTTTTCGCCACTTCGCGCTAAGTGCAAAGCTCTTTCTCATGAATGTTATGTAAATTACCATAAGGCAGTATAAAATTCGCTAGCTCTAAATGTTAAGAACTTCCGGAACTATGTACATAAACTGCGCAACACGAATGAACTACCTGAAACCCCTTATAACCCTTCTGCAGAGAGAGATGTCAGTATGGAATACATCTATCTCCCTAAAATATTAATTGCTTTTCAATAGTCATCGTCTTGGAAAGAGAAATGAATTTTGCATAGATTAAAAGAGAATTCAGTCGGATTTAGCTGTAGCTCTATTGTACAGCACTTTTGTGCTGCTGTTTCATACACGGGTGTGTTGTTGATACAAACATATTTGGCCATTAATTTATTGTATGTCGATTTTTCTTGAATACTCGGTTCTTTCCAGCAGTGGTATTTCCAGCAGTATCCTTATTGAGATATTTTGCATATAATAATTACTTCGGCCAGCTGAGCGACTTCTTCAAGGCTCACCTTTAGTCCTCCAACTGAAAAATTTTATTTGATCCAATGTTAATAATCTTGGATGTAGCTCTCATTTCCTAACGACGTGAATAAAATCTTAAAGTTTTTCAGATGACCTGATGTAATGATAAATCCCTACTTCCATAGAGTGCAGCATTCTTTCTATTACTTAGGTGATATTTGAACTCCATATAGATTTCCGGGTAGTATTTATCTAATGCGACATTTGCGTGAGATATCCTCGTAATTTTTCTTGGTCTTTTTTATTTTGTTGAGCTCGCATAATTATTTCATCGATATATGCTCGGATAGCATGTCTTTCTTTTCCCGTCAGGTGTGAAATGTTTGAAGCTGCTCTTTTGTGCTACAGGGCAAACGATGCCTCTAAGGCATCCTAGTATCGGCGTCATTCGCCGTGTCCGCATACGTGACGGCAAGGACCACGGATATTTTCTTTCAACATAGCGCCTTATCTCCTAAAATTCCTGATCGATTTTTTTCTGAGATCTTTGAGCCAGTTCGATCTTCGCTTCCATGTGGTTTTCCTTGATAGCTGCTCAGCATTCATACGCTAAAAACAGCCTGCAATATTTAGTCAGGGTACTCAATAATAGGTGGTAGGTTTTTAATGCTACATGTAGTTTCTCCACACGTAGAAACGTTG
The DNA here is from genome assembly GCA_010014905.2 of Druon quercuslanigerum. Taxonomy (NCBI): domain Eukaryota; kingdom Metazoa; phylum Arthropoda; class Insecta; order Hymenoptera; family Cynipidae; genus Druon; species Druon quercuslanigerum. The sequence continues at coordinate 15,739 of JAAAKG020062074.1, read as the reverse complement.
CTATTCTCCAGTTGTCAGTAACTCGTCTCATTGGCGACAAATACTCATAATAGCTATTTTTACACAAAGTTTCCTTGAATCCCTAAATACATTTCTGCGATGTTTAAGCGTAGGAAACTTTTGCACAGCTTTGATTTCTGCGGGTATTGATTGACTCCTTTACTGCTAATTATGTTGCACAGGTTGGTGATTCCTTTTTAGGGAAGTCACTTTTCTCTGGTTGGATTGATATGTTTGCCTCTTTTAACCTGCTTAAGGCAATGCTTCGAAGTAGATAATCATCGCCAATAGTTTTGTTTCTTTAAGAACCGAAAATCTATTACTACTCTGTGCATTATTTTTTCATTGTGGTCCATCTGTTTTGGGTTTATTAACATGCGAGAGTTATGGGTGATTTGGTGTGACTGGTTGCACCTTCCGTTAGCATTCTGTCTATAACAATCTTTGCTTGCTCTTTTCTTTGGAAGCAAAAACCGATAAGGTCGAACTCCAATTGGCACATCATCAACTTTGTGTATTGTATGGTGGACTGCATGCGTTGTAGTTAGCGACTCTGCAGTCAAATAAAAAACATAGGGATATTCTCGGAACTATTTTTTGACATGCTCCTTCTATTCTTTGTTCAGATGATCCAGTTCTAGGATCTCAAGCGTTGCTTCTACTTTATTCTCTGAAAGTATGTATTCTTCGATTGTTCGGTCCTTGCAAATTTATCTCCTATTTAATTATAATATTCCAGAGGAACGAGTTCTTCTACGTCGAGTTCTACTTGAAAGTTCTCGTCAGTTGTGTTAATCGGTTAAAAGTGACAATTCCCGTTTTAATTCGACCCTACTGCTTCTGTTATTATTAACCCCTCCATTGTTTTACTATGTGTAGATATCTCTACCTCAATTCACTGTTTATAACAAGCACGGGAATTAAATGTTTAGTTTTTGCTTTTATATGGAATTTACTCCTTCCGTCCCTTTACAGTCACGTATATGATCTTGTGCAATCTTTGATTCTATATCGATAAAAGAAATGAATCTAGTAGGGTTTGAATAAGTCAAACTAAGTCTAATGCCAAAATGAATTTTTGACATTTTCTTGACGAAGGTATTCTCGGCCTATGTTTCCAATTGTATGAATAGGGAAATTCGAGGAAACTGCATGAAAAAATTCCATGAAATTTTCTTCTGCTAATTTTAATGTGCCGATAGTAGAAATGAAGATATGCATGATTCCTGTTATAATAGGTAAAATCTTTATTAACAAGTTATTCCTCGTTTACAGTCTAATTTTATTTGATTAATATCGGCTCCTGTGTTAACCAAAAATGAGACCGTCTATCTCCTCGTCCGTCGCTATGGCCGCTTGGCCATTGGAGTTGACGTTTTAAGTCTTTTTATTCGTTGGAATAGGAAATTGCGATTATGGTGGGGTATTTATTCCCCTACTGAAGTGATTGGTAGGTGGATATATATTATACTTCACACAAACATTTAGAGAGTAAGATTATGAATTGTATAGCATGTAAGGATACTGATAATGAGGCATGCAGTTACTGTGATAATTAGAATACCAGGAGAATAAAGACACCTTATTATTCCCGTCATATTCGGTTTTGAGTCAGTATTTTCATATTAATCGGGATTCTTTGCGAATGGAACATGAGGACTGAGACTACGATCTGACGATTCTGAATAACTGCATTGAAGATATCTTGATTCTCGGGAATATTTTGTAGGATATTGAGGATTCAACTGCTGTCGTGCTTCGTACTTAAATGCGTTTTTAACGCTATATCTTAGCTCGCGGGGTTACGCGCTTCTACCAAGCCTGAAATACTGTCAGATTGGCCCCGATTGAAAGATTCGAGTGCACAGTCGTTCAGTGAGGGATATAATTGTTCGATATTCAGATAATTCACTGAAGTTTTCTTGGCGATTCATCATAATGGTCGAAATTTTGTGCAAATACCATAAGTAAGTTTTACGGGGATCAAAACGCTGTTTTAAGTGATTTATTAAAGTGTTTATGTTTGCAACGTTTTTTCTATAAATGAAGCTTCGGGCTGTACAGTTTAATCGGGCTAAAAGAGCTTTGAGATATTTTCTTACAAGATTAGCTGGATCGAATGATTCCACATTTATAATATCTTGAATAAAGCATCTAACAGACATGTTCTTTCCTTCATAACTGGGGATGTTTACAACCACTTATAAGGCAAAACACCTTGCCATGTTTGTCATCGATCTAATTTTTATTATGAGGCATTTTTGCAGTTAGCGTAATTAGAGATATTAGAAAAATCCTGATTTATACTAGATCATTTACAGACTGGGTTGCAGACAAGTGCATGATAGGAGGTCTTACAGCTTCAGGTGGGATCCAAACAACCAGAATATTGGTAAAGGTAGATCAAAAATTTCTATAGGTACCTACTCAGAGATCGAAACCTGGTCCTCCAACGTGAAGTCAAAGCCCATAACCAGCTGAGCCACCGAGGCTCTTTATCATTATTAAATGTCTCGGGCTTAATTAATTTATTATTATTACTATTTTAGTTGAGCGTGTGACATTGATTGCAAGATTCATGGATTCCACGCCCTTAGCCGATGAAGTGAACCTTCAAGCAGCACTAGCTAGTGTATTCTGCTATCTTATTACAAGTATGGATGATACTAATGTGTACGTTGCACAACGTGCTACTTTAAATATAGGGACAATTCACGACACAGCTATCAGGGTAAGTAACCTTAAAATTAGTTTTGTACTTATATATGTAGGCGTCTACATAAAAAGGACACAAATGGTCGACATGGAATTACTTATAGGGCCATATAGCCGTACAAAATATTAGTGTTTTAGGCCTAAGATAAACTATTTATGTTAAAAAACGAGCTGTCGCAGTATTTTTTAATTTAAAACTTCGGAAATATACTTTGCCAGAAAAACGCTTGTCAATTTGATGAGTGCTATAAGAGCACGTGTACTTTCTCATGAAACATGAAGGTTTATCCAGAATAGGACTTTACAAATCGAAGCACCGTCGATGCACAATCAACGTAGTGCCCACTTATCTGTCGTGAGCTTCACATTTTTTAAAAAGTATTTTATTGTTGTCATTTGAAAATGTTAGAATGTTTTACAATCATAATGATTGACTGGCAGTAGGTATATCTTCTCCAGAAACTTAGCGAGCAATAATTCATGGGTTAGGTGCCTACAATACGCTGTTTTGCATTATGCAAATGGCGATGGGAAAGTATAGAGAAAATGGTAATGTTCAAAGTGGAACAGTTTCATCAATTGCACGGAAATTTGGCCTAATGAGTTTTTAAAAATATCACTGAAGAACGCTATAAATGCGGTCGCGATTTGACCTGGCTGTAATTTAAGTATTATTAATAGTATTTAAAGTAATTAAAAAAGTTTTTGCATGAGTTTTATGGGGTTTTAAGAGGTTTGGAATAATTCCTAGGAATTGGAATATAATTTTCTGCTTGGTATTTCATGTGATATACTGACATTGCATATTTTTTCATCCATTTTCTATTAAATCTTCTAAAATTATATTATCATATAAATTAAGCAATTAAAATTTGTATTCAATATTAATTTATTTTATTTAAGCATAATAATTATGTTCCTCATGTTGCGATATAATGGTAAAATAAGTTTATAGTGATAATTTGTTATTATACTTTGACTGAAAAATCAACAATTAATATCTTATGACATATTTTGATTTTCGATTACCTCAATAAAGAGCGAGGATCTGCTGGCGAGGAACACTGTTAAAAAATCTAGAGGCAGATCTCCAATCACACACTCCTCTCCCTCCAACTCTTCAGATCAAAGATCGGACTCATTTATGAACAGCACACCCAATAGAAATATGCGTAGAGAAGGGCTTCCAGCCTTTTTTCAACATCCGGCAACTGTATGAAACATCTCTCCTGATTGTTATACTAATTTATCGAACATAGCTACTTCAATCAACAGCAACAATATCGTGTTCCTCAATGAAGCATGGATTACGTTTCTTTCTCTAAATCCACCTAACTGGCTTCTCAATCAATCCGTCATTGTATGCAAAGGGATTAGAGAAGCTCTGTTTTTAATCATGATACAGTACGCCAAACTCTATCCTAGTTGTTTGTTAAATGTTGGTCGACTTGCAGGGGATTCTTAATAGAAACAGCATAGAATAACCAGACATTCCAATTTTTCTATGAGGGGATTTTAATTCGCGCATTGGAGGGCTTAATCAATTTGATAAGGAAGCCCATGGACCCTGAGATTAACCCTATAGGAGCAGCAGTAGCGGATTTTTTAGAAACTTATGATCTAATAATCTGAAATGGGCGATGCTTATTGGACACCGTGACGCATTTACTTATATAGGGTCGCAAGGAAATAGCGGTAAAAGTTTTATCGATCTGGTAGATTGTTACCTTGGCTCCTTGACCTTGGTCTCTGACGTTTCAGTTAGCGGTATTCCTTCCTCATCTGATCACCTTCCGATTAGCGTAAGTCTTCAAATTGTATTTTTGCTTAGTCATGGTCAGGTAAAATAAGAAATTCGCTGAAAAATGTACGAAATCTAGTTTTTCTGATGAGGATTTTAGCGAGCCTTAAGCTCGTTGTGGCTAAAGAGGAAAAGCTTAAAGCTGATTTACTATATAGGTTGGTGAATTGTAGCAACTCGAAAATTGGTTTAATGCCGTAAATAGTCTCAGAGGAAGAGATACCGCAACAAACGTTGTAAGCTCACAGGAGTGGCAAGAGTTTTTCGGCTCACTCCACTAAGAAAAAGTGGCAGTAAGTTTTCAATGGATTCATAATTCACATCCATTATTAAATTATACCATTAGCTTTGATTAAATAAAAGTAAGCTTGCGGTTATTAGAAAATAAAAAGTTACCGGGAGAGGTTGGTATTCCGAGCGAATTTTATAAGAACTTGCTGAATGTCTGGGTGCAATACTTGGTTTATTTATTTAGCAGAGTCTGGGGGAAAGAACAGACTCATCTTCCTGGCAAACATACATACTGATATGCCTAATAAAAAGAGCTTTACCGAAGACACACATAACTACAGAGAAATACCATTGGTAAATTCTATTGTTGAAATTTTCATCCAGATCCTGAAAAAATTGGGGAATTTAACAGAAGTTGCTGAAAAAAGGCATGAGTTTAAAAATGGTTAAAATCATCTAGATATCATCATATCTGATCTCGAAGAGTATGTTAGGAACTATGTGACAAAAGTTATTGCGATTTAATACCTAATTGATATTATTTTATTGACCTACGCAGACGATATATTTGTTCTCACAAATTTGTCGTCGGATTTACAATTTAAAATAAAAATAATTAAGCAATACTGTAAACAAAACTTACTAGTCGTTATAAAAATATAATCAAAAGTCTCAGTTTTTTACAAGGGCCGTTTAGGAGAATAAATTCTCTATTTTGAGGGTGAACAGCTAGAGATGGTTGACAAGTTTGTTTATCTGGGTACTTCTTTTTCGCAATCTGGATTATTCATTAAAAAGACAGATTTGGAAATTAGCTCAGCTAATGTTGCAAGTGGGTTGTCCTTAGAACTCTGTATTTTGTTGATTTAGCATCCTGGAATACAAAAACTATGTTCTTACGTAGTCTAACATTGTGTGCACTGTACTACGCTATAGAAATTTCGGGGCTAAGATATACTGAGATGGTAGAAAGAGTCCAAACTTCTTCCTTCAAAATTGTTTTGAATCTCCCTCCATGTACACCGAACAACGCGTTATCACTATACACGAATAGACGGCAACATGCCTACGATATCTTAAAGCTCATGGGTTGGTTTGAAAAATTGTGGGATATGGAAGATACCTACAACTTTGTTTAAAAAATCAATTTTCTACCTAGTAAGCCTCTGTGTAAACCTGAATAGAACTGAGTACTACAATTAAAGAATTTCTTATCTATCTGTAATACAGAACATCTAGGGCCTAACTTAAATTCTGAAACGCTAAAAAAAAGAATAAATTCTTTTGACTTTTGCTAAATACTTAAGGTATTGTGGCTATGACAGATTGCTTAAAACTAACAGCTAACAAGTGCTTTCACACATAAGTTTGTCTCTGGGTATACAGCCCTATTTGACAGTACTTTTATATATTTTTTTGACAGAACTTTTATATATCTAGAATGCAACCATATTTGCAACCTCCGAGTGAGGGAGGGTCGCTATTATCTACTTGTCATGGCTTCGTAGCCATAAAATTAATTATTTCTAAATTTTCGATTACACTATCTATTATGGGGAAGAAAATTTCGTTCATAATTTATTCTACTAATTTTGATCAAACCACAAATAAATATGTACACATTTTTATTGCTAACGATCACAGTTTCAGCGCGGCAAAAAGTTATAAAAAAGGCAATTCGTCGAGTTAAAAAAATCTATATGATTACTATTTTCCTAACCTACATAATATGTCCCGGTTTTTAAATTCTTGCGATATTTCTACATTTTTAGCCATTCTGGACTCAAATCTCATTTTTCTGAAACTTAAGTAACTGAAATAATTTTTAAACAATTCCAAACGATCCCGGATTATTTAGAAAAATTTGGAATGTCATGCAGGTGACAAAATAAATTATTATTATCGATATTGCAAAAATCAGAATTATAATTTTCTTAAACTTATCTTTGCACTTTTCAGTGCTATTTGTGATTACGTAAAGGTTTTAAACAAACCAAAGTCGAGTCTGCTTCAATGATGCCATTCTAGGGTTTCCGGATCAAGCATCATCAATGAGAAACGTTCTGCTGAAAGGACCCCGCACACATCAATGGAGAATATGGTCCCGGCCAAATTAACTTAAACGGTAGTGTAATGTAGCTTATAATATCTTGATCAAATAAAGTTTTTAGACACTTGGTCCAAAAAAATCAGGTTTCGAGATAGGAGGGACCAAATTTAACATTTCATGGACACGAGAGGAGTTCCACGGACCCTCAAAGACTGTTTGGCACTACGCTCAGGCATCATGCCGTATTCACTGTCCCTCGGATATTTTGTAGTTCGGGACCTCCTGAACAATAATATCGATGTCTAAAGGTCGACGAAAGAATACTTTTCCGTCTGTGTTGCATCCTATGTCGCTCTTTATGCAGATAAGAAGAGTTACAGCGACCACAGAGGACTGTTCGGCACCACGCTCAGGGATGATGCCAAACTTGCTGTCTCTTTTATATTTTTTAGCTTAGGGGCTCCCAATCGATAATAATTATGTTATGCCTCTCTATCGTTATATCTCTCTATCCATCCAATTAAGTAAAGAACTGCAAGTAATCGATACAATATCAACAAGATATCAGTACACGATCCTTCCAGTTCAGGGAAGAATAAAGAATGATCAGGTTAATAATAAGTTAATAATAGGTTAAATAGAATAATCAGGTTAATAATTCTGTTACATTTCAGCCAGTTAAGCCAAGATTATGATGAGATCAGGCCAATGAAGGCAAAATCGGGAAGTGTTTAAACCAGTTATAGCAACATTAGTGTAAAGCTTCGTATTTGATGACGCTCTGCTCAGTAAAGGCAACAATGATAATCAGTTTGCTCAAAAAAGACGGGTTTTTGTATATCATTCTACTGTTCCCTTTAAGCCGCATTCGCAATATTATTAATCATAGATCTGCTTGGATACTTTACTGCTGGCTGATGACGCGCGTATCCTAAATACCATTATAAGCTTGCTACATGTGTACATGAACCGACTGTCCTAGCCCCAGTTTTGAAAGTACAGTAGTACCCCAATATTTGTGCATTGCCTTGTGCTGCATCGAGTTCTAGCTTTTGATCAGCGGCTGCTAGAACCAAGTTATTGTCTACATAGGATATCCAGATCTGATATTTCGTTGCGCGTCTGAAAAGAGAATACAATCGCACTCTGATTAAACCCGGTTCATCGACAAGTTCGTCCAACTCCAAATCTTCAATTTGTTCCCAGTCAAACTTATCTTGAATGTAAGCTCCTGCTAGATTCAGCTGATAGATCCCTACCGCCAGTTCCTTCATATAATTCGTATCCAGCCTAGGGCATTCCTGGTATGCAGGGTATCAATTGCAACTCTGGCCTAAAAGGCATTGGGTTCATGTGATTTTCGTAACATTGTTTGAGCTAAGTCTACGGTCGCTTCAGCCATCTGTATAGAAGGACGATACTTGTTGGGGATCGCCCCAGGAATACGGTGAAAATCGCCGATGTTAATGGCATGGTTCATGTTCATGATATTTCCGAAGAACTTAAAAACAGATTTTATGTGGCCATTTCATACCTATACGATCCACCTTGCCTTAGTGAGCAATCTTGAGTCATTTGCTTCTTCTGTATCAAATTGCCTTTGGCCAGGAACTAACAGAGTTGGCATTTTATGGTTAATAGCAAGATTTTCAAAAATCGGTAGGGCATCAGGATAACCACGGTCCACAGTGATAATGTCATCGTTTGCGAACCATTCTCGTAGCCCAATATCATAGATTTCGAATTTATGAGTAAGCATGGCAGCATCGTTCTTTTGAGAGTCTGAAAAGTAAAGGCTATGAATATCCAAAATATAGCCGTCTGGAGCTACAACTAAGGATGTCTTAATTAAGTGTCGACCTTTATGAGCGCAGTAAGATTTCCTGAGTGCTCTGAAATTGCTGGGTGAATGGATATATACCTAAGTTCCATCTATATAGGCATTCACTTTATGGACTTCAGAAGTGGAATTATAAAGTTCATTTGCGAAGTCCGTTACATGACCCTGTATATACTGCTCGCGTGTTATACCCTACAACCCGATTTTGTTCGGGAAAAAACTTATCATCAAAGATCTTCTTAAAAAAGAAATAATGAGACTCACATTTTGCCTATTATCGTATCCAAAAATAATTGTTGAAAAGTCATCACTCAGCCCTTAAAGAAGCTTACACAAAAACGTCATCAAAATCCTTTTTACTAATACGGCGATATACTTATCGATCTTATACAGCATCACATACAGCATCGCAATACGTATATAAACCCCTTAATTGCTCGCGTGTTATGGGACTGATTAAATGGAACTTTTCCGCTGGAAACGTTTTTTCATTATTAAAATCAGGCTCATCAATCTTCGATAATTCACGTAGGCCTTGCAGAAAATATTGCAGCTGGATACCGGACAAGCGCGAAGGCCTATTGAATCAAGTACTGAATCATTCATCTCCATATTATGCTTTAATTGCAGTTCAGGCATATCCGCGTATTTTCATCAATCGCTTGAGGAGATATTTCATGTTCAGCACGACGATGAATTGCAATTTGTTGTTTTTGCTCAATTTCTGCGTCAGATATGTGTACCATCGCTCGTGGCTGTAAGGCGATTGCACATATGCAGCAACTTATTCTTACGGGCGGCCTGACTAAACTCCAGGTATAGGGAAATTCTTCGACGTTCCTTTTTATAAACTTGACTTCAGTATCAAAAAACTCTTGTACTAGGCGAAGAAAATATAATAGAATAGAACATAATGTGAACAGTTTGGGAATGGACAATCAGGTTGCCATAGCGACAAAACCTCCTTCATTACAAGCTACCGATGCCCGAAATAAAAAGTTCCAAAATTGAAATACAAAGGAGACTATGGTTCATAAACAAAATATTACGTGCATATTTGGTAATCAAATCAAAACGTGACGAGAATATGGATGGAATGCAGGGCTAATGTTGTTGTAAAAAGGAACTATACGTAAGGTAAAACAGTTAAATTACCTCCACATACCATCCCCGTAGTTTATTCTAGACAATGTAATTGGCGGGAAGGGTAGAACTGTGGACGAGCCCATTTGTGCGGGTCGATGGCCACAGGTACAACTGTGCACCGGGCATTCTGTGCGCGTTGACATTTGGACGTGATCAGCTTGGACTGGCCCATCTGTATAACGTGCACAGTTGTGACTATGGTCACCGATGTGCACAGATGGGCTCGTGCAAGGTTGCTCCGTGCAGAGTTCTCAGTCACCTGCAATTTACCTGAGTAATTAGCTTGAATAAGTAGGTACGCACTTAGTAATGTTTAATCAATAACATTTTACAGTAGTTTAACTACTACCGGCCACCTTTTTCATACCTAAGTCTGGACGACGTAGTTGGTAAGACATAATTAATTAGTTTGATTAAGGAATTATGCCCTTGGTAACGTAACATAAAATTTATTTTGTGTTACCATGATCTGCAAACCACTAATTAATTTTTTACGGACGGTAAAATACCCGCAGATCCCCACTCAATATTACAGTCTTGACGACACGGTTAATAGGACCTGCATAATTAGTTTGAATAAGTACGTACATAATTGGTGATGTTTAATCAAATTCATATTGTGTTAGCCTGATACAAAAACTAACAATTACTTTTTCTTGCAGTAGTTAGACTATCCCTAGATACACTTTTCATACTTTAGTCTTGACGATGTGGTTAATAGGACCTGTTCAATTAAATCGAATATGTACATAAAAGGCGGCCTACGATGCAACACCGACAAAAAACTATCCATCTCTCAACCTTTCGTTCTGGATATTATCGAGCAGGGTACCCTAAAATACAAAATATCAATGGAACAGAGAGTTCGGCAAGATCCCCGAGCATGGTGTCAATCAGTCCTCGAAGGTCGGTGTAACTCTTCTCACCTTCATGAAGAGCTACATGCTATGCAACACCGATGGAAAAGTATCTTTTTCTCGAGCTTTAGACATGAATAATATTGTTCATGGGGTCTCGAACTACAAAATATCTAAGGAACAGGAAGTTCGGCATGATCACCGAGCGTGGTGCCAAATAGTCCTAGAGGATGCGTGGAACACCTCGAGTGTGCCACGAAAAAGTATTATTTTTTTGACATAAAGACATGGATATTATTGTTCGGCGTATCCTAAACTACAAAATGTCAATGTAGCAGAGAGTTTGGCAGGATCCCTGAGCTTGTTGCCAAATACTCCTCAAGGGTCGGTGTAACTGTTCTCATCTGCATAAAAAGCAACATACAATGCAACACAGCCGGAAAAGTATCCTTGCGTCGACCTATAGACATGAATATTATTGTTCAGGGTGTCTTCAACTACAAAATATATAAGGGACAGTGAGTTCGGCATGATTCCTGAGCATGGCGCCAAACAGTCTTTTGTGTTCGCTGTAATTGGTACCTCCTTTCTCGAAACCTGGCGTTTTTTTGGACCCAGGGCATGAGGACTTTATTTGATCAGGATATTATAAACTACATTATTCGACAGTTTTAGCTAATTTGACCGAGACCATATTTTCCATAGATGTGTGTGTCCTTTAAACTAAACGAAGGCATTCTTCGGTTAGGTGACGATGATGAGAATAAAACTCAGAGGCTCCATGGAAGTTTTGACTTTAAGGCGAGATTCGCAAGATAAGAGTGGAACTGAGATAGTTGTACCAATTTCTAGAAGACTATCCGTCTCAGAGACTGACTCTCCAAGTGGAGGAGAACTTTAGCCCAAATTACATCAGTTTAAGAACAACCGCGAACCTGGAAGAAGTTTCTATCTTAAACAGATGTTCATGGTTCTGTCAGCGCGGCTGCAACGATTCAAGATGGCGATCCCGATAAGGAATAACATTAAGATAAAGTGGTGGATAGATTGCACAGCTTCTGGTATAAACACCTAGAGTGTTTACACCCCGCCTTTTCTTGGACCCTTCAAAAAATTTTGTAGATACCAGATTACTTGCTCTTCTTTACGGCGGAGGGCGTAACGTATATGGTCCCCAAAAAGGTAGATGCTGGTAGTTCTAGTAACCTAGTGATGCTAGTGGTCTTACGGCTATCATTTTGCCTTCATACATAAATAGTGTGATGAGAACAGCGTCCTCTCCGAAGAACTCTTCGTTGCTGACGAGGCTTCTATCGTTGCAATGACCAAGTCTCTGTTAATAGTGTAGTTGTGTTGCATGCAAAATACCTCCAGCGCAATTTCTAAATGGCGTACAATAACTAGCGTATAATGACTTATATGTCCTTGAGTCATATAAGATCTGTCCTTTGAAGTCCCTAGGTTGGACATTTAGCAATACGTTCTATGGGTTTAAAATTGAAATGGAAGCAGCTGACTTTTAACTCATATACCTTCTGCCCATGGAGGACCTAAAGGTTTATGCCAGCTCAGAGTTAAAACTGAACACACTCCTTAACATCTCACAGCTGAACAGCTAGCTACTCAGTGGCTAGGTAGACAGCTGCACGAGTTACAACCCCAATCATTAGATTTGTCTTGCGTGGGTAGTAATGCTTTAAACCTCCGATTAAGGCGCGGAGAACATTTTCCGGAGATGGAAGACGAAGAGTTATCAAAAACACATCCTCAGTATGGTGGCCCGCATGAACGGCAGATGACTGTGATAAAGAAATTTTTAATCTTTGACCTTTAATTGTTGACGTTTAATTCTTTACCTTTTTTTGTGTGGGTATTTCCGTGTGGGAGTATATCCGTGAGCTTGTGTTTTGTATTCATCTCTCGCCATTTATTGTAAATAAAATTAATATCTAGAATCGTTGGTTCCAGTTGTTGGCGTTGGAACTAGCGTTTGCAAGGAAAAAGAATCCATATTGATACGCTGTTCAGTATGAATCTTGAATCCCCGTAGAGCCCTTAGAGGTGGAAGGTTTTTGCATGATAAGCGGCTGTGGCAGCCGTTAGAACGTTAGGCCGCTGCACCAGGCTTACAATTGCAGTCCTTGCCTCAGGAAGGAATCAAAAGCCTCTACGGAAGATCAGGTTGTATAACTCGAGACATTGATACCAAGAATATTAAATGAGCTTATAGACTCTGAAGGGTAGATAGTTGATGTTCTTACGGCAAGACATTGAAGTCCCTGAATTAGAAGACATGGCTAACTACTTGTTGGGTATTTAAGGAAAACTAAAAAAAGCAATTTGGAAATTGTGTCGTTTCAATCCACGAAATGGAGCTCGCTAACATCACAGCTTTAGATGTTTCAACGGTTTTGAAAAGAGAAAGTAATTGCAAATCTCCAGTTCGGAGCATGGCGCATAAGTTCTGGTACAAGCACCTGACGAGTGTTCCTCCGGCCAGATCTGGTGCCAGGCTTTATGCTTAGATGTACTAAGCATATGTTGCTCACAAACTAGACGCTCAAAATCCATCTGCGACGAGAATGGGTTCCTAACAGATGAACAAAAATGATATTGTAAGAAATCGAAGAGAAGTAAAGATCTAGTAAAATTAGAAGCAATTGCAGCAACGCAAGCTCGGAAATATCAAAGTAACTTTTACATGGAATTACGACTCCTATCATTCAAGGAAACTTCTTTAGTAAATTACGATTCTGTTTAGCGTTGAACCCATTGAGAAGGGTCGGATCAGATATTGCAGCAATTGATCGATGTGGCAGAGCAGTTTTCCAATGATATGCATATAGATTTCGAACTAGATAAATGCAGAACAGTGCATTAAACCAGAGGAGATTTAGAAATGGGAGAACTGGAGAACGATTTCGAGAATCGCTTTGGGGCAATAGCTTAGGCGGCTCATGCAAATACCTGGGTATTATCGAAAATAAGGACATGTTATCCATGTCCACCCATGTCATCGGCGACTAAAAGGATGGTTCTACCGCGGAATAGAGGTATGTGCTATTCTCATACTCACACACTCCCCAGGGCCCATCAAATAGTCTAACACGCCCAAAATTATTTCAGCAATTGGAAAGTTAGTTCTACTTCGACTTAAAGGGAGTAGGGGCTTTATACTTAAGAAATCTGTGTAAGTAACAAGTTCTACAGTTCTACCCCAAAACGTTATATCAATATGAAGTATGTAAAGGAATGTAAAGCACCCGCAGTTATTAAACACCTGTGTTACATCGAGTTGTGGTTAACCAGTGCCGATTATGTAAAGCTAACAGCAAATCCATCGAGCACATTATTGATGGTTGTCACGTAATGGATTAAAGATATCGTGATGCGACATCGTGATGTGAGAAAAAAGCGGGGATGAATATATTTTTGAGGATTGAAGCAGATTTGTGTAGAAGTTGAGGTTAGGTTGGTTTGAGATTTGTGACAGGTTGGGGGACTGGGTTAATCAGGTTGGTAGTAGCAGGATGGGTTTCAGATGGAAAATAAGAAGACAGGCACCAGAACGCGACGATATATAGAGGCTGAAAGTTTTTAGTACACCGAAATGGGAGATCAAGTTCAAAGCATGGAGCACATTTAGTAATGAATGATTGTTGTGTCCCACGCTTTTATATTACTGTCAGTGTTATTATTTTTAGATTTAATACATTTTATTCATTTAGAAAAAGGTTTTTAACATGAGTTCATGTCTGATAAAAAATAATTTATACTATGTGTATACGTTCTTGTGTATTAAAAATAATTTTTTATTTGTTTTGTAAAAATGTTTTTCAAACCATTTTTTGAATTGAGTGCTAACTATGACCAACAAGCGCGTGGCCTTAAAGCAAGCGCAGCAGCCACAGTAGCTCAGGGTGCCAACATTGGCATTATATCCTGATGTGACTAACTATAACGTAATCTGACTCTCTTTTGTGCGCACGGTCGCATACCAGCTATACGCGCTTTGTATGGTAGAGGCACGCGCTAGCTATAAAAATTATTATTTATAAAAAACAATATTTATTAATGCAAAATGCAACATTTTTTGCAGATTTAGTGTATTGTCATGGAAGTCGCGTGATGAAAAAAAGCTTCGCGAAATTATGTTATATGTAATGGAGATTTATGAAGAAAAGCAGGAGAAAAAGGAAGAAAAAATTAGGAAAAAAATAAGGAAAAATAAGCAGGAAATGGCTGGACATAGGAAAGAAATAAAGAAATAGGAAGAAGTCAGGGAAAAGTTAGAAAAGAGGATTCAGATACGGGAATAAAAAACTAGATTAGAAAAGGAAGGAAGGAAAAAAAGAAAAAAAACATAGTGATAAAAGGTATAAGATTAAAGGGAAACGAGCTGAAAGAAGGAGTGGAAGAAGTACTAAAGATAGAGGAAAGGTAAAGATAGTGGAATCCTAAGTCTAAGGAGGGAAGAGCGAAGAGGCGAGAGAATGGTACTGGTGAAACTAAAGAAATGGAAACATAAGAGGGAAGTGATGTCATAGAAGAAAATATTATATGGAAGCTTACAGATAATACAGGATGATTGACCATAAGTAAAAAGGAAGATGCAGTACAAGTTAAGGAATATCGCGGGCGGCAGAAAAAGTGAAGAAGAACATGGGCTAAATATGGAAGAATACAGATGGACAAGCATGCTAGGATTGGAACGATGAAAGAGAAGAGATAGTAAGAAATGAGGTGCCGGGAAACTAGGAGAAAAAGGAACGGAAAATAAAAAAATAAGAAATAGCAGCAAGAAAAAAGAGAAGAGAAACAAATGTAGAGAAGAATGGAGGAAATGTTACTAGCATATAGGATGGTTGGAGAGAAAGAATGGAAATGGAGACGTGGCTAGATAAAAAGGGATGGGAAATAGTAACTGGAAGTTTACCAAGAGGTTACGAATGGCAAGTTCAAAATACGAAGAGGAAGAATAAACAGCGCATAGCAGTGGGAGGAATGGTGGTGGGCGCAAGGAACGAATCTATAACAGGGAGAGATAAGAAAGAGAGGAAAGGACAAAAAAAAGAATAATAGTAAAAGATGACATATAT
>JAAAKG020062063.1:0-17785 GCA_010014905.2 Druon quercuslanigerum | reverse complement strand
TGCGGCTGCCCATATAAAACCCGAAAAATCAAAAAAAATTATATCGACAAATTATGGACAACTGCCCTTTTAACATTAACCGATTCAGTTGGGGGCTTGATTTTTTGCGGCGATATTAACCATTTGTTGATTTTGATTCATCGGTTCAAAATGGGCCTCTGTAATTTATGTTTAGTTTTTTAAACAAAAATCAATCAGTGAATAGTAAGTTAATCAGTTTATAATATAAAATGCAGCAATAAATTTTTTTTAAACATCAAAATAATTTATACCCTATATTTTGCTAAAAATTTAGAGTTATAATAATCTAAATAAAAATAAATCATAAATAATCTTTTTAAATAATTCCATAAAAACTTAAAATATCTTGACATATAAATTTGAAGACGGAATTCGAATAAGTATTTAAAAACATCGAAGAAATTTTTAAAATTATGAAATCGGAATAGGGAACATTATAAATATAAATAAACTTTTATTATAATAATTAAGCTATGAATAACATAAAAAGCATCAAAAAAATAATTTTTATTGAATCATTCAAATAATTTTTATTTTAGATATATTTTTTTCTTAATCTGCACTTTCCTTTCTGTTACTTGGATTTAGTAATTAACTAATAACTAATTAATCAGTTAAAAAAATAAACAAGCATCAAATAGTTATTTTATTTAAAAAATATAAATGATTCTTATCTTATATTTTGCTTGAAACTCAAAATTGCATTTCCAAAAATTTCATGTTTAAGTACCTCTTAAACTAATGCAAAATTCAAGTAAAATCCAAATTTTTCTAGACAAATCTGTCGCAATTATGAAAAAAAAATTATTTTTAACAATCGGACATCACCTGAAAAATTTTAGCTATTTTTAGTAATTTTTATGAAAATTCTAGCACTCGTTTTCTTAGGTGTTTAAAGAAAATCCCGAAAATAATTTGTGAATATTCAAAAAACTTAGAATGCATTCAAAATAAAAAATTGTTGTCAAAATTTTTTTTTTAACTGTCTTAAATTTGGTAACTTAAAAGATATTAAAGTTCAAAAAGGACCTAATAAGATGCAGTTTTGAAGAAATATTTTTTCGACATATTTTTTTTAACACTTCTTGGATTTCTCAGAAGCACATTTTTAAATTGAATTTTTTTTTCAAGAATCCACTTTTTATGATCTTTAATTTTTTTATAGATAGTTAACAAAGTCTTCTACAGGCCGCAAGTTTTTTATTTTTCAAAAACTAAGGGAGAATTTTTAAAATTAAATTTTTTCTGATAAAAGATCTTCTCCGTCACTCCACTCACCGGTGGTGACCATTCTTGTCGATAAAAAAGATTCCTCTAAAAACTGACTTGTATTAATACGTAACACCTTGATTGAGAAAGCGTAGGTTTCTGAAAAAGGATTTTTCTTTTGATCTCTCTAGTAGCTGAATGGAAAAAGTACCCGGCCATTAATCGGAAGTTCTATGGTTCGATTCCCAGTGGAGCGATGGAGTAAATCTTTTTTCCGAACAAATTTAAATAAAATTTTTTTATTTAATCACTTCATCTAGTCTGAAAAGACGTTAATAATTTCTGAAATTCGAATAGTTAACTTAGATTGATAGTTTTTATTTCTATTTTCAAAGTGGGTAAAAAGATATCTCCACTGATCGGTGATTACCTTCTCTAATGGTAATACAGATTCCTTGAAAAATTAAGTGAGATATCATTTTTATATTTACAGGGATTCTAGAAGATATTTTTAGATATCTATAAAAAATTAAAGAACATAAAATGTGAATTTCTTTTCAGAAATTCAAACTCAAATTTTTGTTTCAAAAATCTAAAAACTTAAAAAAAAATTTTTTTATGAAACATTTCTTGAAAACTTCTCATTATAAATAATTTAAAAATATACACTTTAATATTCTTAAAAGAACTTAAGTTATAAAAGTTCGAGGTAGAAAGGATCAACATTTTTAACTTTGAATATTTCCTGAGTTTAAAAAACTATTTTATTTACTAATAATAGCTGAAATTCCTGAGATGGTTTGACATGGATTTGAGTGGATGCTTGTCCGATTTAAAATTAAATCAGACGAAAATATACACGTGCAATATTCACGGTGACCTATTTTAATATACAATCCCAAATATCTTCTAAAATACTGTACCATAAATTTTGACCTTGAGATCAATTTTCAAGGTCAAATGAAGGTAAGGCCTTTTTTTAAAATGAAAACCGCTATTTTTGGCTGCGGATTTGAAAAGACCGAAACATTTCACGTCAAAAATGACCTGTGAAAAATGGTTTTTGTGACCTTGGAAAGGTAAAAAATTAAGGTCAAATGTCTGAGAAACGACCAGATATCTTCTAAAATATTTTATCTACGAAGATGTGGATCGGACCAGGATCGAGAAGAACATTTGACTGTACCATCAATTTTGACCTTAGGGTCAATTTTCAAGACCAAATGAAGGTAAGACCCTTTTCTTAAATGAGAAATTTCATGTGACTTTGAAAAGGTAAAAAATTAAGGTCACATGCATGAGAAATGAAGAGATGCCCTTTTTCTGAATTGTTTTGGACCTGAAGGTCATGATGGTCAAGGTGACGTGGACCTTAACATTTCATCGACTTGAATGTTTCTTTACCCCGAAAAACCAAGACAATTCAGAAAAAGGGCATCTGGTCGTTTCTCAGACATTTGACCTTAATTTTTGACCTTTACAATGTCACAAAACCCATTTTTCCACAAGTCATTGTTGACATAAAATTTCTGACTCTTTTCAAATCCGCCATAAAAAATAGCGGTTCTCATTTAAGAAAAGGGTCTTCCCTTCATTTAACCTTGAAAATTTACCTCAATGTCAAATTTGAAGGTACAGTTAAGTGTCCCCCTCGGTTTTAATCAACCTTTGTGTCGGAACCATTTCTTCGTAGGTAAAGTATTTTAGAAGATATCTGGTCGTTTCTCAGACATTGGGCCTTAATTTTTTACTTTTCCAAGGTCACAAAAACCATTTTTCCGTATTACGGAAAAAAGTAGGTCAAAAGTGACTTAAAGTCACTTTTGACTTGAAATTTACCGCTCTTTTCAAATCCGTAGTAAAAAATAGGGGTTCTCATTTAAGAAAAGGGTCTTACTTCAATTTGACCTTGAAATTGACCTCAAGCTCAAATTTCATTGTATTCTTAGGTGTTCCCCTAAGTCATAGTTAACCTTTTTTGGAACCATTTCTTCGTAGATAAAGTATTTTAGAAGATATCTGGTCCTTTCTCCGACATTGGACCCGAATTTCTTACCTTTCTAAGGTCACAAAAACCATTTTTCCTCAAGTCATTTTTAAAGTGAAATTTCCGGTTCTTTTCAAATCCGTAGTAAAAAATAGGGGTTCTCATTTAAGAAAAGGGTCTTACATTCATGTGACCTTGAAATTGACCTCACGCTCAAATTTCATTGTGCAGTTAAATGTTCCCCTGTGTCCTAGTCAGCCTTTATTGGAACCATTTCTTCGTAAACAAAGTATTCTTGAAGATATCTGGTCGTTTCTCAGACATTGGACCTTAATTTCTTACTTTTCTGAGGTCACAAAAATCATTTTTCCTCAAGTCATTTTGGACGTGAACTTTCCCGCTCTTTTCAAATCCGCAATAAAAAATAGAGTTTCTCAGTTAAGAAAAGGGTCTTACCTCCATTTGACCTTGAAATCGACTTCAAGCTCAAATTTCATTGTACATTTAAGTAATTCCCTGGGTCCTAGTCAACCTTTTTCGGAACCATTTCTTCGTAAATAAAGTATTTTAGAAGAAATCTGATCCTTTCTCAGGCATTGGACCTTAAGTTCTTACCTTTCCATGGTCATTTTTGACGTGAAATTTCCCCCTCTTTTCAAATCAGCAGTACAAAATAAGGGTTCTGATGTAAAAAAAGGGTCTTACCTCCATTTGACCTTCAAAATTGACCTCAAGGTCAAAAATGGTGGTACAGAAGATATTTGGGATTATAGATTAAAATGGGTCATCGTGTATAATAAATAGTATAATAAAAAATTACGCGAATATAAAACGCAATTTGTCACTTTAAATTACTGTGTCGAAGTTCATTATGTTTGTTTCCAGAATGAAAAACTGTAATTTATTGTATCATGTACATGTCACTTCTCGCAGTACAGACCTTGTTCTGAACTGATAAATAGTTTCGAGCGAATTGCGGTGGCATTGGGCGACACGAATATAACAATGGTTGACATTGTCAGCTCGAGTTTCATTGAAATGTGTAAAAAGGCGTGAAAAGGCAAGTAATGGGAATTTAATTGGTCGTCGGATATTGTTCATTTGAATGATTCCAAGCCGCTAAATTTTACACGTAACTGTTCATGGATAAATTTCAGAAAAAAATCATTTTTATTATTTGATTGATAAACTTTCAGATAAGGGTAATACATAAATCAATAAATATAATATATTACTAATACAATAAATTTTCTTATTATCTTTATTGACACCTAAATAAAAAAGGACTTAAATAGATTTTTAAAAAGTTTTCGTTCAACTCATCTTGAACTTTTTAAAAATCACTTTAAATTCGTAGGAATTTCATCATATTCTTTTAAATTCCCTTTAATTTTTTTAAACCCATTAAAATTATTGTCCCAATTCAATGAATTTTTTTATATTTCTGAATTGTTTTCAATTAACTTGATAGAAAGATTTGAAGAGACTTGAAATTATTTTCTGGAATTCGACCTGCATTCGTTTAAATTCATTTAAATTCTTTCGAATTCGCTTCAATTCTTAGGAATTCTCTTGAATTTTTTAGTGCACTTAAATTCTTCTAAATTTCCTTCTTCTTTATTCATAATGTGTCCCCTAAGGGTTTACATGACTTCCATTCCTTAGAATATGTCCACTTACATATTAAACAACAAAAAGAAAATTTCAACCTTAATATTTCCAAATATTTACAACTATTTACATAAAGTCTTATATCTATCTAGTTCCTTAACTCGAGCGAGCGGTCTATAGCGAGAGTGCAAGTGCAAGTGAGAGAGAGAGCAAATGAGAACGCAAACGCATCTTTTATGCAAATACATATCCATTACTTACAATCTTTACGCTTAGAATCTAGGCGACTTCCGTTTCCTTATTCTTTCACTTTTTTTGTCCTCCAATTCACCATTTTTTCACGTGCATTCTTTGATTCACTCTCATTCGCTGCCTTAACACCCTCCAACTCCTTCATCCAATCTTCTCCGAATCCATCCTCCCCTAGAATCTTAACCACATTACCTTGCCAGCTTCCATTATCTTCCATTCCTCTTCTACATCCTTCCCATACGTGCTCCTATGTTTCCTCCTCCCATTTACATATTCTACACCTTCTGTTCTCTTCCTTTTCTCAATCTAAATCTTGCTATTCTGGCCCACCTTCTCTCTCCCCATCCCTTCTCTAAATACGTTGATAAACCTTCCTTTTTTATCATCTTATACTATTTATTGTATTTTGATTCCTTAATCATCCCCCATCTTTCTATTAATTGTCTTTCCCTGTCCTTTTTTCCAATTCTTCATAGTTTACTCCAGTCCCGTCTTCCATGTCTCTAGCATTCAAAACTCCCTCCTTTCTTCTTCCCATCTCCTTAATTCTATCGCACTCCCTCTCTTCTCTTCTACCTCTATCAAATACTTTCTCGCCAACTCCCCTCCCTTTCCCTCCCTCAGCTTTGTCTCAAATTTCTATGCTCTCTTTCCCGCTCTACTACATAATTTATCCCTTTGCGCTTCTTATCTCACCATATATCCTGGCGTCCTCCAATTTATCCCTAATGTTCACCTTATATATCTTTCTTGTAAACTCTCAATATCTTTCCTTTCTTTCCATCCCCATATATCTGCCTCATAACTTAATACCGGCCATACCAGCGTATCAAATAACCGCATTCTCCTTTTCCAATTTTTTTTACCCTTATTTTTCTGATTTCCCATATCTGTTTCATTACCCCTACTGCTTTTTTTATCCTTTCTCTTATATAAACTCTATGATCTCCACTCTTTCGCAAAATATATCCCAAATATTTAAACTTCTTCACTTCTTCTATCTTTATACCCTTCCATCTCCCCGTCCATTCTATTTGTCTCCCCTCTCCTTTTCTAAACCTCATTATCTTTGTATTTTCTACATTTAAATTCAGCTTTTTCCCATCCAAGTACTTTTCTAATCCTGTAATCAAGCCCGATATCCCTTCTTCATCATCTGTCATCAGCACTATGTCCTCTGCGTGTGCCAGTGTATATATCCTTTCCTTCCTTATCCTAAGTCCTCCCCAAACTTTTCTCCTCATTTCTTCTTCCAATTCTGATATTAATATATTAAATAAAAGTGGGCCTCCCTCAAATTTCCGACACTCTCTTTATTAATCCCTCTCTTATCCCATTTTTCACCATAACTTTTCCTATCTCGCCTCGGTCTAATGAGTCAAACACTCTACCAGTTTTCCTTAACTGCTTTCTTTAATCTCTCCGACAAAACAGTTACATATACATTATACAGTGTTGGCATCAGAGTCACACCCCTATAATCTTTAACCTCCTCTCCTTCTTCTTTCTTTACTATTGGTATCACTACTCCTTCTTTCCATAACTCTGGCCACCCCTCTCCTCTCTATACTCGATTACACATTCTCCATGTCCATTCCTCTAGTTCTGTCCCTCCATATTTCCATACTTCAATTGGAATTTCATCTATATCAGGTGCCTTTCCATCCTTCATTATTCCTAACACCTTGCCTATTTCTTCCCTTGTTATGTCCTCTTCCTCATCTCTTTCTCTAACATATTTTTCTCCCTTCCTAACTTTTCTCTCTACTCCTGCTAGCAAATTCAAAAAATATTTTTTTTATTCTACCATTTCAATATCTTGGTTTACTCCTTTTCTTCTTCTCCTTTCTCTATTTACTACCTTCCATACCTCTTCTTCCGTTCTAGCCTTCTCCGCCTCTTCCTCCAACCTTTTATTCTCTTCCTTTTTTTTTTTGATCACACAACTCAGAATACTCTTTTTTTCCTATATTCTTCTTCATTACTTTTTTCTTTTCTCCACTTTCTCAATTCATTTATGACCTCCTTTTTTTTCTCTTTTCACTCCTCATCCCATCCACTTCTATTCCTCTCTTTACTAACTTCATTTTTGTTTGTTGACTCCAATCCTCTTTTTACTTCTACTATCATTTTTTCCATCTCCTCGTCCACATTTTCCACTCCCATTTTGATATTTCTAACCTTTTCCCTAATCTTTTTTTCCCTTGCCTTGACCAATGCCCTTTACACAATACAATACAATCCCCCTTTTTTAAGTTTCAAAAGTGTTTGTTTGATTGCTCCTGAAGTCTTTGAATCTCACCTGGAACTCTTTAAATTTCGTTTAATTCCCTCAAGTTCTTTCAAGCTTATCTAAAAATTATGGAATGAAATTAAATTTTTCACTTTTTTTTAGAAATTAAGAAGGTTTCGAAGTTTTGGAGAGATTTTGAATTATTTTTTGTAATTGATTTGGAATTCCCCCTGAATTCGTATTAATTTATGCTAAATTTAAAAAAATTTTTTTTTATTCACTTATTTCTACTGAATTAAATATATTTAAAAAAAGTTTTCGTTCAAATCATGTTTGAACTCTTTAAAACTAACCTTAAATTCGTAGGAATTTCATGATATTCTTTTCAATTCTCTATAATTTTTTTAAACCCCTTTCAAATAGTTGTCCCAATTTAATGATTTTTTTCACGTCTATAAATTGTTTTTAATTCACTTGATAGAAAGATTTAAAGAGACTTAAAATTATTTTTGCAGTTCGACCTGAATTCGTTTAAATTCTTTTGAAATCGTTAAAATTCTTTTCAATTCGTTTAAATTCTTAGGAATTATCATGAATTTTTAAGTGTACTTAAATTCTTCTATATTTGCTTAATTATACTCAATAAAATGTATTTTTTTAAATTTCAAAAGTTATTGTTTGATTGCTCCTGATGTCTTTTGATCTCACCTTGTATTCTTAGGCATTTCTATAAATTCTGTTGAATTCCTCGAGTTTTTTAAGCTCCTCTAAAAATTACGGAATACAATTAAATTTTTAAATACATATTTTTAAATTATTTTTAATTTATTTGAATTCTTTTAAATGGTTTTGTAGTTTGTAGTCATCTATCAATTTTTTTAGAAATTAGTAAGGTTTCAATTTTAAACTTTAGCAGAGATTTTGAAATATTTTTTTCAATTGATTTACAATTCGCCCTGAGTTCGTATTAATTTATCCTAAATTCTTTAGAATTTTTTTTCAATCGCTTCATTCTACTGAATTAAATAGATTTTTAAAAAGTTTTCGCTCAACTCATCTTTGAACTTTTTAAAACTCACCTTAAATTCGTCGTAATTTCATCATATATTTTTAAATTCCCTTTAATTTTTTTAAACACATTACAAATTGTTGTCCTAATTCAATGAATTTTTTCATATTTCTGAATTGTTTAATTCACTTTATAGAAAAATTTAAAGAGATTAAAAATTATTTTCTGGAATTCCATCTGAATTCGATTAAATTCGTTTTAATTCTTTTGAATAAATTTAAATTCTTTTAAATTCTTTTGAAGCCGTTTAATTTCTTAGGAATTCTTTAAAATTTTTTAGTGCACTTGAATTCTTCTAAATTTACTTAATTCTACTTAATTCTCTAAAAATTACGGAATACAATTAAATTTCTAAATAATTATTTTAAAATTATTTTTAATTCATTTGAATTCTTTTTAATTGTTTTGTAACCACAAATCAGTTTTTTTTAGAAATTAGTAAGGTTTCAAAGTTTCGAGATTTGGAATTCGCCGTGAATTCGCATTAATTTATCCTAAATTCTTTAAAAAAAAATTCACTTTACCTAATTCTACTAAATTAAATAGATTTTTAAAAAATCTTCTTTCAACGCATCTTGAACTCTTAAAAATTCACCTTAAATTCGTAGGAATTTCATCATATTCTTTTAAATTCTCTTTAATTTTTATAAACCCCTTTCAAATTGTTGTACAAATTAAATGAATTTTTTTAAATTTCTAAATTGTTTTTAATTTATTTTATAGAAAGATTTAAAGAGACTTAAAATTATTTTCTGGAATTCGACCTGAATTCCTTTAAATTCGTTTAAATTCTTTTGAATTCGCTTAAATTCTTAGGGATTCTCTTGAACTTTTAAGGGTACATGAATTCTTCTATATTTACTTAATTCTACTTAATACAATGTCTTTTTTTAAATTTCAAAAGTTTTTGTTTGATTAAAGTCTTTTAATGTCGCCTGGAAATCTTAGGCATTTCTTTAAATTCTTTTGAATTCCTTCAAGTTCTTTTAAGCTCCTCTAAAAATTGCGGAATAAAATTAAATTTAGAAACAAATATTTTAAAATTATTTTTAATTATTTGAATTCTTTTTAATTGTTTTGTAGTAATTACTGACTTTTTGTAGAAATTAGGAATGTTTCAAAGATTTGTAAAGATTATGAATTTTTTTGCAATTCATTTGGAATTTGCACTGAATTCCTATTAATTTATCCTGTACTCTTTTAAATTTGTTTAATTCACCTAATTTTACTGAATTAAATAGATTTTTAAAAAGTTATCGTTTAACTCATCTTTAAACTTTTTAAAACTCACCTTAAATTCGTTGGGATTTCATCATATTCTTTTAAATTATTTTTAATTTTTTTAAACCTATTTCAAATTGTTGTGCCAATTACATGAATTTTGTAATATTTCTGAATTGTTTTCAATTCACTCGATAGAAAGATTTAAAGAGACTTCAAATAATTTTCTGGCATTTAACCTGAATTCGTTTAAATTCGTTTAAATTCTTTTGAATTTGTTTAAATTCTTTTGAATTCGTTTAAATTCTTAGGAATTCTCTTCAATTTTGTAGTGCACTTAAATTCTTCTAAATTTACTTTATTCTACTTAATACAATGTCTTTTTTGAATTTAAAAAGCTTTAGTTTGATTGAAGTCTTTTAATGTCGCCTTGAAATCTTAGGCATTTCTTTAAATTCTTTTGAATTCCCTCAAGTTCTTTTAAGCTCATCTAAAAATTACGGAGTACAATTAAATTTTTAAATTATTTTCAGTTCATTTGAATTCTTTTTAATTGATTTGTAGTAATTATTCACTTTTTCTAGAAATAAGTAAGGTTTCAAAGTTTTGTAGAGATTTTGAAATATTTTTTGCAATTTATTTGGAATTCGTCCTGAATTCGTATTAAATTATCCTACATTCCTTCGAATTTTTTGAATTCTTCTGATTCTACTGAATTAAATAGATTTAAAAAAAGTTTTCGTTCAACTCATCTTTGAACTCTTTAAACCTCACCTTATTCTGAATTGTTTTCAATTCACTTGATAGAAAGATTTGAAGAGACTTAAAATTATTTTCTGGAATTCAACCTAAATTCGTTTAAATTCGTTCAAATTCTTTAAAATTCACTTAAGTTCTTTTAAGCTCCTCTAAAAATTTCTAAATACAATTAAATTTTTAAATAAATATTTCTGAATACTTTTCAATTCACTTGAATTCTTTTACAAATACATCTTGAATTTTTAGAAACATCATCGACTTCTTTTTGTTTCTCTTAAATTTCTCTAAATTGATTCTAATTTTACAGAAATGAATGAAATTTTTTTTATTTTTAGAATTTTCTCGAATTTACTTAAATTTCTTTGAATTTAAATTTAATTGTTTTTTAGACTTACAAATTTATCCTGAATTTCTTACCCTTTGAGGACGAAAAAAGTAACCTATGAGCATGGCAGAAAGTACACTTTGGTCCCTATTATTTGGTTCCCTATTTCGTGTTGAAAATGTGTAATTGTAAAAAATAACAAGCTGCAGTTTTTTCTCCTTGTGCAGATCTTGACGTTAGTATGTACGAGAAAAAAATAATGACGCAGACCTCTCGACAAAAGTGTAGATCTTATATTGAGGAATACTAATTAAAATGTGTGCTTTTAGGGGCAGTGAGAAATGTTGTGTTGCATTACTTCTTTGCCAAAAGGTTTACTTTCACCCTTTCTTTTTATCAAAATTAACAAGGACTCACTGTTCCCTCCTGTAGGCTGATTGAAAAAGAATGAATTTTATTTAAAAAATTTTTTTTGAGTAAAGACACTATTTTACTAGGTGTTCGAAAACAATGACACTAAAGACTCTATTTTTCACAATTGCCTACTAATGCCCCTATTTCTTCACTTTTACGTAAAAAAATATTTTCAAACTTCCACGCTAATTGGCTCAAATCACATGTCCGCCATCAAAAGGAATCACAGCATACAGGAATATTAACAAATAAAATAAGAACGTTAATTTGAAATAAAATACATAAATTTTTAATAAAATAGTTCAACTTTCAACCAAGAATGTTAAGTTTTTCAAATTTTTCAAATTTGATTTGACTAATTTTTAGTTGACATTGTTTTCGTTTTTAAAAATGTTATACTAAACAGTGGAATCTTCTGCCAAAATGTTGAAATTTTAAGCCAAAAAAACGAATTTTTTACAAAACAGTTGAATATTAAACTTGAGAATGTGAATTTTCCACAAAATAGTTAAATATAAAGTTAAAAAAATGATTTTTTAACAAAAAAAATTTTTCAATTTTATAAAAAATATTTTAATTTAGAAAAAAAACAGTTGGATTTAACCAAAAAAAATTTGAAACAAAATACTTTAGTCTTAAGCTGGAGCAGTTTAATTGCAACCAAATACATAAATTTTTAAACAAATGAATGAATGTCTTATAGTTTACACAAATTGTTGCATTTTTGGGCCAAAAATACGCATTTTTAACAAAAACTTGATTTTAAACCGAAAAAGATATTTAAACCCGAAAGCAGCTTTTTTAATCAGAAAAGTAAAATTTCTACAGGAAGAGAAGAATTTACAACTAAAAAGATGAATATTTGTCAAAACAAATTTCTTAGTCAAGAAGGAAAGAAAATTTCAATAAAATAGTTTGATGTTAGAATAATTGTTTACCACAAAAGAGAAATTTCAAACGAAGTACATAATTTTTCAACAAAATAGTTCGACCAGTGGATCTGATGTTAGATCAAATTTTATTTGGTTCGTTTTTGGTTTATAAATTTTGTAAAAATTGTTTAACGTTGTTAAAAAAAGAATTTTTTAACTAAAATAGTAGATTTTCAATCAAAAAAGAAATTTTTGGGAAATTAGTTCATCTTTAAAGCATGGTGTTCAACTTGCTACCTAAAAAGATAAATTTTCAACAAAAAGTGTAATACATATTTTATCAACAAATAGTTTTATTAAAAATATAAAACATTTAGATTTAACCATTAAAAATGAATTTTGATAAAAGCATTTGATTCCTTAGCTAAAACAGGGTTATCTTCAACCAAACAGCTGCATTTTAAAACCAGAAATTTAATTGCTTCCAAATTGTTAAATTTTCGAAGCGAAAATACGAAATTTCAACAAAAAGTTCATTTTCAACCAAAAATCAAACGGATGAATTTTTGAACAGTAGAATTTCCAAGCCAAAAAGGTGAATTTTTACCAACAAGGATGACTTTTTAATATAATCATTGCATTTTTAAAAAAATAATTCAATTTTGAACCAAAAGAAATGGATTTTTAACTATAAATTGAATAATTAAATACTGAGCCTACAATAATTACCTTTAAACAAAAATTAGTTCGAGTTTCTTATTGTTCTCTATTAATTTTAGACTGAGGATCAATTGGAAGATTTTAAGAAAATGTTGGTGAATGTTTCAGGATTTTAGAAAATTCTAGGAAAACATTGAATTCTTTTCTGAAGATAATTAGAATTTTTACAAATTTTAAGTAGATTTAAAATGAATTTTATTTTTAAGAAAACAAAATTTAGATTTTTGAAATTTCTTAGAATAAAGATATACTTATAAGAATTTTGAAAAATTTCAATAAAATAAAATTTTACTAAAGATTCCTGGGATAATATCAAATGATTCTTACTTGTGGAAAAGTTAATTTTAAGAGAAAATATTAAAAAATATTCCAAATGATTTCTAAAAATTTCGAATAAGAAAGTAGTACATTTTGAAGCTAAATTTCTCTATTTTTCAAGATAACAAAATTACAAAAATTTAAGTTTGTTTAAAAGATATTCAGCAGTTCAGAAAAGATTTCTAAAAATTTTACACAAGTCTATTTTGGAACATTTTGTAAAAAATTTAAAGTGTTTTAAGGATTTTAAAATTAACTTTAAAGATTTTTTAAAAATCTTCTGTATAATATTTGAAAAAATTAAAATTTAATAGGATTCAACAATGTTTTTAATAGAATGCACATTATTAAAGATTTTGAAAAAGTTTTTTTAAGATACCTGGGACCATTAAAAATGAGTTTTTATGTAAAAAAATTAATTTTAAGAGAATATTTAAAAGTGTTTTGAAAATGTTTCAAAATTGTCAAACAAGAATCTGGAATATTTCAAGGTCATTTTTTAATTTTGAAGACTTAAAAATAAATTGGGAAAGTTCGAATAATTTTTAATAATATTTAGAAGGCTTAGAAACATAAACAAGTTTTGTTTTAAATTTAGAAATCAAATGTTTTGAAAAAGCTAGAAAAAAAATGTAAAGTTTTCAAGATTTAAAAAAAAAAATTTTTGATATTTTCAGAATTTTGAAAGTTTCCATAATATAAAAAATTTTTCTCAAGATTTTTTGGAAAATTTTAAATTTTGTTAAGCATATTTTATTTGACTTACGTGTCTAAAATCCTAAAAAAATCTTTTTTTTTCAAAATTTTTAGAAAGATTATATTGATACAGCATCAAAAACAAATAAATAAATAAATAAACCTAATAACAAAATAGTTATTAGGTTAGTTATTAGTACAGGTAAAGCTGATATTTACAAAACGATAACATCTTGGATATTGAACTTTGATTTCTGCATTATAAATGTCAATATTAATAAAATTGCGGCCATTTTTTGCACGAGTTAAATGCACGAGTAAGAGTAAAAAATTCAAGACCTGAATTCTCCATCCATTAGCAGTGATTGACACGGAGTAGTTTGGATTTGTCAGACAGCGGCAAATCCGTAAATAAAGTTGTTCCTAGTGTGCGATGTCACAAAAATTTTGCATCGAGCTTATAGAGCGACGCGATGTATATTATGAAAACCCGCATGGAAAAAAAGAAAAAGAAAAAAAAATTACAGCTCGATTAAATCTGGGCTTAATTTTTCCTGGGGATTTAAAATGCGAATGTCGTCGTTTGCAATTAGTAAAACTGGACGATTAAAGCGTGAGATTAGTCCTCGGCTTTGAGGTCATTAAACGCGTTCCTATAAGTTGTTAAAAAATATAGAATGCAGCGAAAATCTGTAACAAGACGTGACTCTGCAAAAAGCGTATACAAAATTAGAAATGTTTGAATGCACAATTTTCATAAAATAGTTTCGTAATTTTCAAATAAGGAAGTGCTCATTAATTGAACCTCTCCGGATCAAAAGAGAATACGCGTGGATTCAGTCTGAGAAGTATTATTCTGAAAGTCAATTTTAAAAAACAAAAAATTTCAATATTTTTTTACTTAAACTCGTCCTAGCTTAGCTAATTATAGAAATTTTTTCATTCTGTTGACAGTTAATTACGTGTTGAAGCTTTCTTGAAATATTCGAGAAAGAAAAACGTAAATATTTCAATAAACAAAAAAGTTGTAAATTTTTTTTCTAAGGCTTAGCAAAAATCATGAATTTCAACCTTCAAGCGCTTCGTTTATCGAGCGAATTTCAAGCAACGGAAATCTTCCAGTGACAGAGTTGTTGATTAAG
This sequence comes from Druon quercuslanigerum, assembly GCA_010014905.2. Taxonomy (NCBI): domain Eukaryota; kingdom Metazoa; phylum Arthropoda; class Insecta; order Hymenoptera; family Cynipidae; genus Druon; species Druon quercuslanigerum. The sequence continues at coordinate 2,936 of JAAAKG020062063.1, read as the reverse complement.
GTTCAAAGAAGTTTTCTGAAAAGGTTTAGATCAATCGCATTAATTGTTGAAAAATTATGAATGTTTTAAATTACAACCGGAAGTCTTGAGGCTGCCCTCTGCACGTGTCTCCTTGGCTACGAACGCGTTGCAGCGGACGTGAAGGTCAAATCTGATAACAAAATAATACTCAAGATATCGTCACGGAAATAACTGATTTATTAGACATTTGGAACATTAAATTATTTTAGTAATTCTTTACTTCAAACTACTTTTAATCGTTTTCGTCACTTCCTTCAGTTTCTTCGGCATCTCGGCTCTGAATTTTTACTTTAAAAAAAAATCTTTAAAAAATTATTTTCCTTTGTTACTTAAGTAATTATAGAGATTTTTTACATCCTTTACTATGGCAGCTTTAATCCAATTCGAGGTGGAGGAATTTTCGAAAGTTTTTCTAGTTCAAGCGTAAACTTAAAGAGAGAAGAGGTTGGATTTTGTAATTTGTAATTGTCATCAACATTTTCTCTTCCACTAGGAAAAAAATTCAAAACAAACGCTTTACTGATTCGGAAGTTTTTTGGCTTTCGCATTTTGCTTTTAAAACTTTTTTCAAAATCCTGCAGAAGGTCTTCTTATCGACTATTGCGAATGAAAAAGAACGAGCATTGCGAATAATTTCCACATATTCAGCTTCAGTTTCAATTCGTTCTAATCTTTTTAATTTTTGTGAATATGTGCAAAATTCCTATCGCTGCTTTTTTGCTTTATTTATATTATATTTTAGAAGAAAACTACAAACGTTTATTATTTTTGTTTTGGTATCCGATTTGACCTTCACGTCCGCTGCAACACGTTCGTAACCAAGGAGGAACGAGCATACGGCAGAAGTGTCAAGATTTCCGTTTGTAATTTAAGATATTCATAATTTTTTAACCATTAAAGAGATTGATCTGAAAATTTCCATAAAATTTCTTTGAACCTTAATAAACAACTTTCTCACTGGAAGTTTTATATTGCTTGAAATTCGCTTGATAAAAGAAGTGCTTGAAGGTTAAAGTTTCACGATTTTTGCAAAGCCTTACAAAAAAATTACCAAATTTCTTGTTTATTAGAATATTCACGTTTTTCTTCATCAGCTAGTTTGAAAAGACTTAAAAATGTAATTTAGTAATAATTATATTGACAAATTCTGGAAATTGACTGAGTTAGCACGAGTTGAAGTGAAAAAAGGTTGAAATTTGTTATTTTCGAAAAATCTAGTTTTTATCAATTACTTGAAAAACTGTACAACCTACAAATATTTGCTAAAGGAAAAAAAGATATGCCTTAAAATTCTTTACAAGTACCAGTTCCTTGAAATCATCATTCGAACGATTTTAAAAATAACTCTCTGGATGAATCGACGCGTAGCCCCTTTTGGTCAGGAGAGGTTTAATTAAGTAATGCTTTAATTTGGAGAGGGGGGGGGGAGTACCGAAAACGTTACGAATTCTTAAGAAAGGGGGGTTTATTGAAATTGTTTCTGACTTTAGTTTTCTCTATATAATTTTTTTTATTATGTGCTATTTAAAATTTGTTCTGGATGTTGAAATTACTTTTTATACCAGCATAGCAGGTTTCCCACTTTTTTAGAAATCGATCGTATCACATATTTTTGGCTTATAATTATTTCCCTGTAATGAATTTCTCGTATTGTTTTTGCGATTTTAGAAAAAACTTTATAGAGAATCTTTATAAGAAACTATAAAGTACAGAATTAAATAAATAAAATTTAAGAAATTTAACTCAGATTAAAATTTGGACAACAACAAATAAACAAAAAATGCTCTAATTGTAATTTGAAAAAAATCCTTGTTAAAAACAAAAATTTCAGACAAAAATAAAAAAGAGGAAAGAAAAATAAGAAGGCAACCAACCACATCCCCTTCCTTCTCGTGTTCCTTTTTTCGTCTTTTTTATTTTTAATATTATCAAATCACAAAAAAATAATATTGAAAATAAAAGATAGAATTATATTAACAACTTTTCGGCAATCATACGGTACCCTTATCAAGGCAAAAAAAATAATAAATAAAAAAAATATATAAAAAAATTGATATGGTCATTAATAGCCTCCTCGTTTGGCTGGAGCGGTGATTATAGGCAATGATACGGAGATAATCGGGAAGTTCTCTTGAGAGAGAGTGAGAGGGCCCTTGGAAGATAGAAAGAAAGGTAATGTAGGAATGCTCACTGTCGTTTTTGACCACATGGTAGTTTGCCCTGTCGGGAGCGTCCCTGTATTTCTCTTAAGATAGAAAGAGAGGGAGGGAAGCAAGTGGTTCTGGGGAGTTCCGTAAGAGGGAGTAAGAAAGAGTCTTTACCAGGAGCACGTAAAGGCTGGTTCACTGTAGTTTCAAGGACTCTTACGAAAAATATAAAAAGAGGGGATGGTCACTTACCTTGCGGGCACAGATGGTTTTTGTCTTGACCAGGAGTTGGTCCAGTCTATCCATGCTTAAGAGTTCCTCGTTCCGGTTAGTAGGGGGAGCCACATATATCCTAGGACATCCTGGTATTTTTATCAAATAGAACAAGCTTGGAGCCCGTCCATGGTGGGAGTGATTGAGAGAGAGATGTTGGTCGAAATATTGTTTCATAAAAGACCCAATAGAAGCCCCCTATCCCTAACTTATGTTAAGTTATAACTTAGTCGCTATTAGTGAAGAAGCCGACCCGTAAAAGGAGGAAAAGAGTGCGAGCTTAAACAAAGGTTGTTGCTAAGAAGGGTATATGTTAAATAATTTGCTTACAATTTTTTTATTTGGCACTGATATATTCTGGTTAATTTACACTGATAAAACTTTTCATCGATTGATGTTTACATACATTCAGTGACATCTTTACTGTTTTTTTGACAAATGTCGTATTTAATTGACCCAATTATTCAATTTTATTTTGAAAATTTTTTTATATTT
>JAAAKG020062052.1:0-17786 GCA_010014905.2 Druon quercuslanigerum | reverse complement strand
TGTTTAGTCGGCAAGTGGGACTCCAGAGAGGTATGAAAGGATAAAATTAAAGCAAAAATAAATAAAAGCGTTAGTGAACCTTGCCCCGAGTGCTTCTTGGTAGTGCTGTTCGAGAGTGACCCTCGTTCTGACGTATCACAAATACCACTGATTTGAGCTAATTATGCGATTCAATCTTACTCGGGCAAGCCCGTTTAATGTGACGGGTTTTCGGTAAAATATACCCCGTCACAGTTTTTTAGAGCTTAGTGTTCAAGGACAACGTTTGGGATCAATTCTAACAGCTAACTTGTATTCAGCGCATCGAAAAACATAAGAATTGATATGCCTCATCTCCATAAGGGGAAATTCTAATTTTTTTGAGTTTTCTAAGGTTAGGATGGAACGCTGACGTGTAGAGCTAATTCTGACATTGGAATCGAATTCAGCGCCTTAATATCGATATAAAAACACATGTCGCGTCCCCAGATCAGGACACTTTCTTTGTGTGGCTGTGTTATCATTTAATGCGCAAAGATCTAATCAGGTGTGACAGTCGGAACTTACTCAAATAAAAACATTATCCTATTTGGCTACAATAATAAAATAATTTAGGTTGAATCGAAATAAGAAGATCTCGGTAATTAAATTCAGTAACTTGCACAATTATATCATAAGAATTATTCAATATAAAGAAGCAAAATTTATGAATTTGCGCTTAGAGAGGCCAAAAATTATGATGATGATGATGCGAGGCGTTGAGAAGTTTTTGTGGATTTTGTGTGGAAGGTGCGAGTAGAGTATGAGGGTGGATTGGGGAGTTAAAAATTTATTTTCATTGTAGTTGTGGGGTGTAATTGGGCTAATTAGTAAAGTTTGGATTAGGTTGGCAAGAGAACAGGGTAGTTTTGCGGTCAGGAGTTAGGGTCTTTATTGTGGACAAGAGTGGTTCACGTAGTGCTGGGGGATGCTAGTGGAGAGAAAAGGGTGTTCGTCGGGGCTGTGAGGGGTGAAATAGTGAAAAGAGGTAGTAAACTCGACGGGGACGAAATTTCCATCAGGCCACGACGGCCAGCTTAAGTGGCCTGGTGTCGAGCGGCGCTGCAGGGAGAGGGAAAGATCGAACCGTAAAAAACAGCAAAGCGATTAAGGAGGGTCTAGAGCTAGTGAGGTGGAGGAACTCCTAAAGAGGAAAAGAGACAGCAAAGATAGTCCGGAAAAAGGCGTGCTGGAGAATCCCTTTAACAAGAGCGTTCGGACAAGTAGGTCGACCGCCTTCTAAAAATGGAAGGACAGGCAGAAAAGGAGGCTCCCGGGGTTCTGATAGGCGATATCAGAGAGTTGCGGGGGGATCTAGGGGGCTATGGAGCAGATGAAAGCTATGAACTACAAGCAATGAGCTGAAGGAGAATGTAGAAGAATTGCAGAGGGAAGTGGTGCCGGTATGGAAGGAAAAAGATGATAAAATGAAGCAGATGGAATGAAGAAAAAGTCGGAAAGAGCAGGTCGGAAATGGAAGTAGTTGACAGGAAGGAAGGCGAGAAGCAAGGTATTTGAGCTAAGGTGGAAAACATGATAGAAGAGAAAGTGGGAGAGCGTAGGAATGAGAAAAAGGAGAGAGATAATAGGGAAAAGATAAGGGTAATAAGGTTAAGGGCGAAGAGAAAAGGGAATGCAAATAGGAAAAATAATATTCCACAAGATTTTACAAGGAAGGAAAGGGTTGTGCAGAGAATGCTATACCACAGGGCTATGAAGGAGAGGAGTGAAGGGAGAGTGGTGAAGGTAGGGTATCGGAAAATCAAAATAGAGAAGACAATGTCGGTATCGGACGAGGAGAAGAGGGTTTTGAAGGAAGTGTAGGGGAATTTGTATCGTGGGAGGTAAGGGGCTGGGAATTAAACAGGGCGGAGAAGTGTTTAAGGAGCTGGACCCAGAACCTAGCAGGGGAAAGAAGAAATATGAGGATTTCTGGAGGTATATTTAGGCATTTGCTGTGGTCGGATTAATTAAGACGTAGGTGCCACACATTTTAGGTTTGTAATAGGCTGCAAGTATTTTTCTGATCGATAGGTTTCCAAAAATCCTAATTGAGTGCGGCTCTTTGGACCATTATCAAAAGTGAAAGATCATGAAAAAAACAAGTGGTTATCCAAAAAAAAACAGTGCGACAAGTTCCAACGGCACACATTTTATTTTTGTAATTGCTGCGTTCCTAAAGAACCGCACGTAACCTTTGAAAACACTTACCTGTCACAACACTTTTTTGCATTTTCAATACTTAATATTAATGCAAAATTTTTGCTCTGTGACACCAGATTCTTGATTTACAGTCGAATGCAAACCGTTTTTTAAAAAGAATTTTATAACAGCTTTTCTCATACGAGTCGCATTTTTCAATCAAATACATAATTTTGATTGTTTAATGGCATGCCATACTCCATGATTGTAAGGCTACCTAACTCTGATAAAATAAAATATTTTCTTGCTAAAATGTGCATCTGATTGATTCAAATGTTATTGCATCTAACTTATTTTATTATTGAAGGAGTGTTATTAAGGTGGGTGTGGGGCAGCAATTATTTAAACTGCCTAGGGGCGACAAACTTCTAAAGCCGGACATGCTCTTTAGATACATCACGCTTAGCAACGCGACCTTTATTTATTAATATAAGAACAAAACTACTTTTTTTGATATCCTAAACTACTTTGTTATTCTTTGTGGAATTATTTGCTATTAACTTTAGTGTTGTCGTTAATTTGTTTAAATTAATATAGATAAATCATCATAATCTTATCACAGTTTATGAACGTAATTTACGACTAATTAACGCATTGGGAACCATTACACATAAACGTTTTTTATTATTTCTAATTATAAGTTGCATAAGACGTTCAAGTACAACTGTAAATCTTTTGGATATTACATTGGAGTTTTCAATTTAAAGAAAAATTAGACTGTTAGTGTAGATCTTTTCTTTTTATCCGGTTTATATAAAAATGATGTGTGATACGGTTATTTGCACCTACTGGAACTTCTTGCATTTCATCTTTGGTCATTGCGGAAACCGTGCCACTTGCCATTTTTATTTTAGCCCGTTTTCTGCTAGAGTTATTTAAATACATTCCAGCAAGAATATGTGTACTCTCCAATATTGCGAAGACGTCGCAGTCAAGTGTTGATAAAACAATTTGCTCTTGAGTTGGCATAGGCGCAAAGATATGAGTTATACTTGCTCTCACTCTGATTCTGTTATCATTAGGGAAAGTGTACCTTCTAAATACAAATGTCCGGGGACCAATCTTGCGGGGAGTAAGCCGAATAAATTCAATATCTTCAAGTGCATATCCATGTTGTTTATACGAAGGAAGTCTGGTAGGTGGAACCGATAACCTTGTAGGCCTTGAAGAAGATGCGTCGGCTGAAGAATTGGGTCTGGAAGAAGGTAGCCGCGTGGAATGATGACTGGGAGAAGGAGACCTAGACCTGAGCCTCTTCGGAGGAGAAGGAGATCTCACCGGAGAATGATTTAGGTCAATAAGTTCTCTTTCAGGCAAAGACTCGGAACTTGGCTCTGCAACAGGAAACCGAGTATTACGTTTTCTTAAAGTTCGTGACGCAAGCAGTGATGGGAAGTATTTAGTTTCTTTCATCCAGCAACTACAACTGGCTACTTTTTTAGTAGCGACAGTGAAAACGAAACAACTTTTTTAAATAAGTGAGAAAAAATGTAATTAGTGACACCTTTCACAGTACAATTTACTGCAAAAAACATTATTTTAATTACTTTCGAAATGCATTGAAAAAATAGTTTTTAGGACATTAAAGACATTGGAAAAAATTTTTAACTAGGTGTTCTTTTGCACTATCCCCATCAGCCTCCCCAATCTTGTGAACTTTTTAAACTGCGCTTGCGTCGCGCCGACCAGCCTATTGGCGCTGATTTTGGATTATTTGAATACTCCGATTTAATATTTATGATAAATAATGATTGAGAAATTCACAAATGGAATTTTCCTAATACTAAAATAAGATTTTATCATTTTTGTTTGTCCCAATGATTAGCCTCATCTCAAATTTTAAAATTAAATTTTTGTTTATTTTCGATAGTATCATTAAAAATAAAATCGCTAAAATTACCAAAGATCATAAATATGAAATCTAAATAATTATATAATTCAACATCAGCGCGCTTACAATGACTAATCGGGTTGTCGGCGCGACGAAAGCACCTCCAAGATTCGGGACATTGATCCATATTGTTGCAGCACTTTTCTAAAAATTTGTAGCCAGACAGAAATCTTATTTATATTTGAATAGGTAAAATTAATTGACGAAGTCCAATACAAAAATTGCAATTGATCTCAAACCCTGGCATTAGGAATTTTCCGAAATCCATTGAAATTCTTTAAGAAAGAAAGTGTAATTTATCATGGAGTTAAGAATCCATTTTTCATTAGGAATTTTTATTATTTGTTTGGGAAACAGATAAAATCTTATTACAAAATTAAATTTTTGTCATCCTGCATAAATCGATATTCAAAAATTTGACAGCGTAGAAATTTTATAACTATAAAAGTTTCTTGGATTTACAAATTCATTAGTATTTATGAAATAACGGGAACTGGTTGAAAATTTCTTATGCAAGTGAAAATAATTATTCTAGAATACTGTGAATATCATAATAAGTTGTCGAAAAATAAAATCTGACACAATTTACTTTCCCTTTTCAGAAGACAATCTACACAGAATTAGTAAAACATTGCTTTTCTTTTAGGTTTTAGGTTTAATTAATTCCATACAAATTAAATTATTGCATTGAAGAAATAAGGAAGAAATAGGGAAGTACTAAACTCGCTACAAAAAAATACGAGATTTGACAATTATGGGATGATGAGGTGGCCTGTAACTGGAAGGGCAGAGATTCGACAGGAAATCGAACGAGAAGTTAATGAATAAAGAGGGGGAGATTCTAAGAGACTGGATGGAGGACAGATGATTGGCTGTGGCGAATAGTATGGTAACTGGGGATAAGGTGGCAGAGTACACGTATGTAAGTAAAATGCGGGCATCGGTGACAGACCATGTATTCAGGAATATACAAGGGATGAGTCGAAGGTTATGGTGTTCAGGAAAGCAGGTAGGAGAGATTAAGGACAGGAGTGGAACTGAAAGGAAAAAGCGGTACAGGAAGTAAAATAGTTAAGTGTACCTAGGCATGCTGTTTCAGAGGAATGGGGGACTGGATGGCCATATGAAAGAAAGAGTGAGAAGGGCAAATGTTGGGATGAGGTAGGTTAAGAGCCTGAGAAAGAGGTTGTTTGCAGATAATTTTGTAAGGAGAATTAAATTCTATAATTCACTGGTGATGAGTGTCTTATTTTACTGCATGGAGGTGTGGTGGTGAAAGGTAAGTAAGGAGGTAAATACAGGAGAAATATGTAAAGTGGACACTGGGGTTAGCAAGGAATGCGCCGAACTATATTGTCAGGAAGGAGAGCGTGTAAATATGAGGAGAAATTGTTATAAGGGCAGGGAAGTAAGCTGGTTAGGGAGTGTTAGTGGGACAAGGAGAACAGATGTAGGGATAGGAGCATGAAGGTGGAAATGGGAATATTTTTCAGAACGAATGGATTGCAGATGGCTGAACTGAGAAGGATACATGAGGAAGGAAGGAGGGTATTAAGTGGGTTAAAAGGAACAGCATAGAGAGAGAGGGAGAGGAGGAAGCAGGGAAGTAGTAAATCTTAAAAGCTCCAATAATTTTCTGGATTTCGAAATTCTAATTACTTTCCAAAATTTTCATTACTTAACTTTTTTAGTAACGATTTTTTTCATTCAATTTAACGGCCAATAATATCGAAGGTTAGAGAATTCAGATCAAAGATATTGCAGATATGTTTCTAAAGGTGCAAACTAATGTGGATGAAGATTTATCTGAGTTAAATTGTTATAGATTTATTGGAAGTTTAAAAGATTTCAATAGAATTCCAGGTTTTAAAAGAACTCAAAGATTTGAAATAATTTACAGGAAGATTAAGTCTGTCTACGGTTTAAAATAAGACTAGAATCCAGGTTACAGGATACAAATTGTTATTGCAGAAAACCCAAAGATGTTTGATACAAATACAATATTATTTTATTTACCAAGAAGATTCAGGATAATCACCAATGACAGGACTAGAGCAGAAAGGATCGTCATTTTTTCTAATTTAGGAAAAACTGATTACTGTGTTAAATATGAATTCATATAAAAGTATAACTGATGAGTAATATTCTTGGTTTTTATTACAGTAAGTGCAGTTTTATTACAGTTTTCTTATCTCATGAATTATTTACGCCTCAAGCTTGTCTTTTGAGGTATTTGTATTTCACGAATCAGTCCAAAGAACAAATAAATGTTATCGGTATCATTATGAAAAAGTTTACTAGCTTTAAAATATGATAAAAATCGTTTGATTTATATCCAGACTTGAAAAAAATTTACAATACCATCGCTAATCAGGATATTAAATTAAGAAGTATTTTGCTTGCGATAAAATTGTTAAATGATGATGCTATGATATAATGATAAAAATAATGATAATAGGTATTTTCGTGCGTAGTGCACGGAAGGTCAGTTTGGTTATCTAGATGTGCAGCCAGAGAAGGGTCAACTATAGGAGTGCCATTAAAGATGGCTAAAGTGACTATCTCTAGAATTTAAACACAAAAGACCTAAATCGATCATCTCAGAGTGTCGACTTGATCATCCCACACTGATGATTCAAACATCATGGAGAATCTAACTGATCATCATAAAGAGTTGTGTCATTCATCATATAGGGTCGATTTGATCATCTCAGATAGTGGACTTGATCTCATCATACAGTCCACCTGACCGTTGTAAGATTTTAAGGTAGTATTCTACTTTGAACGCTTAAAAAAAGTTATTTTTGTGAATTTTTTTGGTAGTATAATTAAATATATTAATGTAGTGCTTGTAGAGCATAATAGATAAACTTCTTAAATCTATTTAAAAAAATTTATTTATTTATTTTATACGCTTTTTACGCTTGCAACCTGCAGCGGCGTGCGGTGGTAATGAAATCTCGATAACTATTGAACTGATTCTTATGAAATTTTAAACACATATTTTTTACACTTATATCAACCCATGGAACTAAAATTATTCAAAAATTTCCATTTAAACTAAATTTTTTTTGCCAAAAACAGCGAAAAAAATGACGAATTTGGTTTTTTTTTTGTTTTATTCCGCCATTTTGTTATTTTATGATGTATATTAAAAATTATAGTTCCATGGGTTGCTGCAGTTGTTCTAAATCTAAAACTATCTGATTTTTCTGTTTCTGGTCAATCGTTATCGAGATTTCATTAACACCGCACACCTTCCTACTTTTCGAGGAGTTGACTTTAGCTGCAGGTTGCAAGATAGAAGTGTATTTATTATGCTCTACGAGCACTACATAATTATATTTAATTATACTACTAAAAAAATTCACAAAAATAGCTTTTTTTCAAGCTTTCAAAGTAGAATACTGCCTGTAAGCGTCTATAATTCCGCCTGCCTCATATTGCATTTCTCTTTACTATTTCTCATGTTGACAAATTCTGTACCTTTATTTCTTTTTTTTTTGCTTCATAAAGCAGTTTCTTGCTTCCTCTAAAGTCATTTTGTATTTTCTCCTGCTCTAATTTTATTTTTACTTTTTTAATTAATCGCTTGAGAATCCTACTTTTCGTGTTCATAATAATTTGTACGTCTATTTCTTTCGTCATCACTAAGACCTGTCTTGTTCAAAGTTCTCCTGTACGCTTCTTTCTTTGCTTTTTGGGCAGCCTCAATTGCATCATTCCACCATGCATCACCACACATTTTTTCTACATACGCGGTACCACACACTTTGATCAATTTCGTACAAGTGCCTCCCAAGTTATCATACTTATGCTTTCGATTATCTTATTTTGAAAATCTATTTGCACATCCGGTTTCTGTAGGTTCTCAATTTTTATTTGCGTTTGTTTTGTTTTCTTGGTTCTCTTTTTTCTTCTTCCGCGAGCTAGATAGTTATTAATGTGAATAAAGTTATTATGGAGTTCGCAATTTAGAGGAATAGAGTTTCAAAGATCAAAGTCTTTTGTCGAAAAGAAGCAAATATCTTGACATTTTTATTCTATTGGAAGAGAGAAAACTTTGGGCCTTTTCCTTTCTGCATCATTACTGAATGCTGAAATTTGTGGCACGTTTTCAGTTTAAAACGACAGGGTGACAATAGCTGAACGTCCAGTTACGTCTTTATCGTTAATCCCTTGAAAACTTCAATATTGACGTAGAAAATTCAAAAGAATAAGCTCATTGTTTTTTCGAAAATGTGAGTAACTAAATTATTCTTTAGACAAACTTGCTTCTTCTTAATTTAGCAAATAAAAATATAGAAACGGAATCCTTTGTTTTTAATCTTACTGAAAGTTGAATTGATAGAGTGTTTTATCTCTCCTGTAAATTTACCAAATATCTTTCAGGTCTAATTTTTATTTAGATAATATTCTGTAAATATTTAGATTATGGAAAAAATGCATTGAAGACTCTTATGAAACATATATGAAATTAAAAAAACTCAGAGTATGAATAATAAGTTAATAATAATATTAGATAAATATACTATATTCCTCATTTTAAAAATTCTGTATGACTGAAAGCTCATAAATATTTCAGATTTATTTCTCAGAATGCAACTAAAGTAGATGAAGGTTGGTTACATTAGTTACATTTTTACAATTAGTTACATTTTTAAGGATTTTAATGCAAGGTCTAAAGATTTTGCAACAGTTGACGGAATCTTAAATATTTGCAGGTTTTTCAATACATATTAAAGAGTTTGGAGAGTGTTTCCAAGATTTTACGGTAATTAAAATATTGAAAAAATGTCAGGGCAATTAAATATTTCATACACGGTTAGAAAAGTTACGAATGCAAATCATTTAAATCCACCCATTCAATTTTTGACAAATTTCATGAATTTTAGGAATTTCATGAACTCCTTAAATTCCACGTATACGCGCGCTACATTATATATGTTAGAAAAAGTTTTCGCTTTATCGGCAAATGTCTTTTTCTTACGTGGAACAAGCGTTCTCAGATATGGTTTATATTTTTTATTTTACACTTGTCAATTGAACTGGTGTCAAGATATCCAGCCTTGAATGTTGTACATAATTGTTACTGGCAACTGGACTTCAATTGCAAAATTTCAATACCAGTGAGGTACCATAACAATATCAGCAGTTAGAAATTATAACATTATATATTGTAACGTTGCAAGCCCACATTTATTCTTGAATTCTTCTAACAGATTCGAGCAGATCTAAGCGTAATTCAATATCAAAATTCTGCTTGAAAATACCACATATCGATTAAACTTGGTTTTCGCCTTGTTCCTTGTTTATTCGAAGATATTTCGAGAGCCATTGTATAGAGTATTTGAGGTCACATGTAGATGGCAACACGAAAGCATTGTTCACCTCACATATTGATCTTAAGAAAACCCCTTGAGACGCCTTTATTTAATAATGTAGGAATGAACAAGTCTTCAAATATTGTAAACGACTGGTTATTATTTGTAAGAAGTAGCTTTAGAACAATTTGTGAAACAAAACTTGTATAGCCATACTGTCTGTTGCAGCGCACGTATCATATCACGTATCATAGTCTCTAGTTTGTTAAAATTAATACAGATAAATCATCATAATCTTATCATAAATTTTGAAAGTAATTGACAAATAATTAAAGCATTGAGAACCATTACACATAGGTTCTTTTATTATTTCTAATTATAAGTTACACGCAACGTTACAATCAAAATTTTAAATCTTTTGGATATCATATTGCAGTTTCACATTTAATAAAAAATTATACTTTTAGTGTGGAGCTTTTCTTTTTATCCGGCTTATTGCAAAATTTCTTACGACTGGGTTATTTACACCTAATGGAACTTCTTGCATTTCGGATTCGGTCATTGTGAAAACCTTTCCAGTTCCCATGTTTATTTTAGCCCGTTTTCTGCCAGAGTTAGTTAAATACATTCCAGCAAAAACATTAGTATTCTCTAATAATGCGAAGACGTCACCATCAAATGTTGATAAAACAATTTGTTCTTGGGTTGGCATCGGCTCAAACATTTGAATTAAACTTGATTTTAATCTTATTCCTGCATTAGCAGGGAAAGTGTACCTTCGAAATACAAATGTGCGGTGACCATTCTTGCGGGGAGTAAGCCGGAGAAATTCAAGATCTTCAAGTCCATATCCATGATGGTTATTAGAAGGAAGTTTGGTAGGTGGAACCGATATCCTTGCCGGCCTTGAAGAAGAAGTGCAGGCTGAAGAAGAGGATCTGGAAGGAGACAGCCAGGTAGGATAGCGACTGGCAGAAGGAGACCTGGACCTGGACCTCGTAGGAGGGGAAAGAGATCTGGCCGGAGAATGATTTAGGTCGATAGCTTGTCTTTCAGGTAAAGACTCGGAATTTAATTCTGCAATAAGAAAGCGAACGGAAACGTTTTCCAATAGTCCATGAGGCAAGCAGTTATGGGAAGAATTTAATTTCTTTTATTAAGAAACTGCAACTAGCTAATTTTTTAATACCAAAAGTGGTAAGGAAGTAACTTTTGTAAATAAGTAAGAAAGAAGTGTGCCTTTAATAAGTGAAAGACGACCTTGAGTGACTTGAACTTTACACGAAGAGATTGCTAAAATAAGCAATAAATTAAAAAAAGCATCTAAGCGCTTTTAAATAATTGACCTTGATATGGCCTTTTACAGGTGAATGTAAAAGATATTAAAATACCGATTTTCGTGTAGAATTTCTTGTTCTTTACAAATTCCTAATCTAAAATAGGGTTTTCTATTTTAAAAAAGGCCTTGACCTTTAAATGACCTTGAAAATTGACCTGAAGATCGAGGCTGACAAGGTTATCAAAGTGTTTCACATTTTTACATTTTATCGACTTTTTTAAGGATCTTAAGTCCATGTAGCGAGTGGACCAGCTGACCAAGGCATTCCTGAGATCAATTAATATATATTAAAAGCCGTTTGTGACAAGGAACATAGCTAGGGAAAAAAAAATATTTATTAAAATAAGAAATGGGGACCGACACATCTTGACTTTACGGCAGAAGTTTAACTTCTATCTTTCTCTGTCGGTACTCATACATTCTGTATTACCCACAGACCCGTATATGTTTGAAATTGTCTACTGCTGCTTTGAAATAGCTGATACGTTTGTCAGAGGAGATTTGTTTATTTACATTTCAAGTTCAAGCATTAGTTTATGCATTATTTGTGTATAATGTCCGTGACGCCAACGTAGCTTCCAGTTTTATTTTCTTCAAACAGTTTTTTTCCAAATTTTCACCGGAATAAAGGAGAGACATGCACTTTATTGCCTTCTCTTTCATTTCTCAAACTTTCAAAGTGATACCTTATTTCATTTAGACGTAAGGTCGGAAAGACCCACTCCACACGTGGTCCTTAACCTTTCTTTGGCCCAGAAAACCACGATAATTCAGAAAAAGGGCATCTGATCGTTTTTTGGACATTTGACATAAATTCTTGACCTCTTTAAGGTCCCAAAAACTACTTGCATGTTGGTTGCGGTACTGAGAAAGTGTGCAGTGACAGGTGATAAGAATATTTTACGGAGTTTGTGTGAAAGGTGTGAGTAGAGTGTGAGGACGAAGCCTAGGAGATGAGAAGGATTGTGAGGGGTGAATTTGGGAGATAAAAATTAATTTTTATTTTAGTTGTTGGGTGAAATTGAAGAATTAGGGAAAGTGAGGTTAGTTTAGGAATGGAGCAGGATAGTTTTGTGGTCAGAAATTTAGGCCTTAATGATGTACAAGGGTGGTTCTCGTAGTGCTGATGGATGTTAGAGGAGAGAAAAAGGTGCGTGTAGGGTCTGTGAGGGGTGAAATAGTGCAAAGAAAGGGGAAATTTGGAGTGGTAAGCGACAATAGGATTGAGAGACGTCTATTGGCTGCAGTACCTACATTTTGAATGAATAGGTCGCATTTACCGATGGAAGAGCGGGAGGTGGGCAGCGAGTGTACTGGCTGTGCTGGTAGTGAATTCAAAGGGGCGAAACATTTAACACGCCACGGCGGCTAGCTGTGCGTGGTCCGGTGTCAAGTGGCACGTCAGGGAGAGGGAAAAATTGAAAAGAAGGAAGCGACAGGGCGAGGGAGAGAGCGTCTAGAACAAGTAAGGGGAAAGAATCTCTTGAAGAGGAACAGAGAAAGGAAAGAGAGTCCGGAAAAAAGCAATCTAGCGAGTCTGTTTGAAAAAGCGTACGCACACCCCCGAATTTGGCAGGACAAGCGGAGAGGAAGACTCTCGGATTACTGATTAACGCGCTCAGAAGGTTGAAGCAGATCGTGAGGGGAGCTATAGAGCAGATGGAAAGTACGAGGACCTGCGGGTAAGAAATGAGAGACGGGAAAAGGACATAAAAGAGCTGAGGCAGAAAGTAGGAGAATTACAAAGAAAAGTGGCGTCGGTAAGGAAAGAAAAAGTTGATAAAATAAAGCACATTGAAGAAGAGATTAGGGAGGGGAAGGAAAAGGGGCAAGTAGGCTTAAGAAGGTGGAGGGCAGGTGGAAAAATGAAGCTGTTTACAGGTAGGAGGGCGAGAAGCAAGGTATTTGGGATACGTTGGAGAATATGTTAGAAGAGAATGTGGTAGAGCGTAGAAATGGAGTTAAGGATGGAGAGAATAGAGAATCCAGATAGGAGAAATAATATTAGAATAAGAGGATGAAGATTAAAGAGCGAAGAAGAAAGGGAGGGGGTGGAAGCGAGTGGAGAGAGGCCTGATTGAGAGGTTAATGGAGATATATAAGAAGACGAAAGATACGTTGATAGGAGGAGAGGGAATTTCTGAGCATTTCTGGATGGGGAGGAGGTTAAGGCAGTGATGCCCGCTTAGTCCAACGCTTATTGCAATTTCAAGCAAGGATATGTGAAGTAAGCTATCGGCCGGAGTGGTAGGAGAGATATGGAAGAAGAGTGGAAGTGGAAGGGAAAAGCGATACAGGAGGTGAAAGAATTTGCGTACCTGGGCTTCCTGTTTCGGAGGAATGGTCCAGTGGATGGTCATATCAAAGATGGAGTATAGGGAAAGAGTTTTTTTTTCAGATTATTTTTTTAGGAGAATGAAATTGTTTGATTCGCTAGTGATGAGTGTCATATTTTGCAGTGTGAAGGTGTGGGGTGGAAGGTGAGTGAGGAGGTTAATAGGTTACAGGAGAGGTATGTAAAGTGCACCCTGGGGTTGGCAAGGAATACGCCGAACTATATTGTCAGGAAGGAGACAGAAAGAACGAGTTTAGGAATTATAACGAAGTGTTGAGCGTCTAAATATGAGAAGAAATTTTTCGAAGAAGGGCGAAGTAAGCTGGTTAGGGAGTGTTGGCGGAAGAAGGAGAACAGACTGAGGTGTTGGAAGATGGAGGTAGAAAGGGAAAGGTATTTCAGAACAAATGGATTTCCTAAAGTAGAATTGATGTTCGCAGTTACAATATTTTTACTTAAGCTTGATGGAAAAGATCTGATATTTATTTTTAGTATATATAACGTTAAAATAAAAGTCTACGTTCTTTCGAGAAATAGGCAAACATACTAATGTGCTCTAAAAATCCCCCTTCCATTTTTACAGAACTGTTTAGCATTTTTAATAAAACATTTTTCTTTTTAATTTGGCAGCGATAAATACAGATAACATTCTGTATATATTCATATCACAGACAATACTGCAAATAAATATTGATTCACAGATAAGGCTTAAGACAAATGTTTCAATGACAGAATAAAAGTCATTTAAAGAGCCAGAGAATATCAAAGGAAATTTCCAGAATATTATTAATATTAAAAAATATATACTATGTTTCTCAGATTTAAAATTATAAATGCCCAAAGCATATTGCGGATACGTTGCTGTATGTGCTTGTGTTCTAATGCACAGAATTGACATCTTAAAAATCAACAATAAAATATTTTTCTGAAATGATGAAACTTTATTTTGAAGAGAATTTTATGAGATTATTATAGGTAAAGATCTAAAGTAGAGATTTTGTTTATTAAATTCAAACGTATTGTTGTCTGTAATCTAAAAATAAACGCAGGTGCTATATTTCTCTATTTACACCGATTTTTTAGTCAAATTTAAAAATTAAGGGGACAGTGGGGAACTTTAAAGTATTTTTTAGAGAACGTGAAGTTACCTTTTTAAGTAACAAGACTCTAAAGAGTTATAATGTTTGCGATGCGATGTTAATGTACCGAGTTTTTAAAAAAGAAAGTTACTTACCGAAGACAGATTCACCGGCTGGTCGGCTTGGTTGATTCGATGAAGGCTCATCTCTCCGGCGAGTGGCCAATTTCTCGCGCCGAGGAGTTGACTTGCTTTGCGAACCTAATTCTGTAAGAAAAATAGAATTGAATGAATTTTATATCTTGCATTTTTACACTGGGATAAATGTTCTAGAGTAGATGCAGTCTTATTTATTTGTCTTTTTTCTCAAATTTCCACAATCTTTAAAAATTTATTAGAGTGGAAAATTTAAAATATTTTAATATAAATGTGAATTTTAAAATTTAAAAACTGAATTTTTAAAAGTTTTGTTAATTATTAGTTTGCATAACAGTATAACTGATGAATAATATTTTGGGGTTTTATTACAGTTCATAATATTTACTTTTATTCTTAGATCATGAATTATCTACACCTAAAGCTTGTCGAGTGAGGTGTTTTTCATTGCTTGCCAGGTTTAAGATATGAAAAAACATTGTTTGATTTATATCTAGGTTTGAAAAAATGTACAACACCATTGTTACTTAGGGTATTTCGATTAGAAATATTTTCTTTTTAATACATTTTTTAAATGATGATACCATGACATAATAAGGACAATTTAGGCACCTAGTTGCGCAGCCAGGGAAGGGCCAAGTATAGGATGTAAAGTAGAGCCTTTAAAGGCGGCCAAAGCGTCTATCTCTATAATTTAAAAACAGAAACGTACCTAGAGGACTTCGCAAAAGAGGTGATTCCTAGAGAGATTGATCCGCAACCTGGGTCAGTCTAGATCAATCGAAAACTTCCGTAAACCCTTCCTGACATTACTCCCTACCCCACTAAGTGAGTGAAGCCTACCCCGAAAGGGAAATGGCTTAATGGTATAATAACAAAAACAAGAGGTCCAATTCGATAATCTCAGAGTGTCGACTTGAACATCTTGGACGTTTGACTAGAACATCATAGAGACTGCAACTGATCATCAAATAGGGTGGAATTGTTTATTATAAAGGGTCAAATCGAGTATCATAGAAACTCGATTTAATCATTGCATATAGTTAAATTGGTCTCATCCGATAGTCGGCCTGGCCATCTTAGTTGGTCGATTTGATTATCCACCAATTGTCTATATTTGTTGTCCTATTCATACTTATTCTAGTCTCTCTCTCTCGTAAGAGCCAGGAAATTATAAAATAAAGAGACATATACACCTGAAAATTTATATAAAAAAGATAATTTCTAATAGCATTTTTTATTCTTTGTGGGTAGCGAGGTGTACGAGACATAATTTGATATGCAAAAACAGTGTAAATTAACAATATATTTGGAGCACAAAACGCTAAGGCCACGGTGTAGCGTCCTTGGAAGTATCAAATTGAAAGTAAAAAATTCAAAAGAATAAGCTTCATTGTTCCTTCAAAAAATAGCCAACAAGGGTCATTTCCTCTAAAACTCCCCCTTAAATTTTTTCATAAGTCGTAGATGGTTGGTTAGTGAACTTGACTTGCATTTTTAGAATACAAAGTAGTGCGCAGAAGAAAATTCGAATTAAAAAATTCCTTCGAAAGTGATCGTCTCGTCAGACAACAGACAGGCAAAAAGAGGAACATACAGAAATGTTCGTAAACACTATTTTTTCTGCTTTAGAGATCCCAAAGCTGCGATGTAACTGTAAAGAGTTTTGGCAAAAGCAAGTTACTTACCCAACATAGATTGGTTGGCTGTTCCGCTTGGTTGACTCGAAGAAGGCTGATCTTTCGAGTGAATGGGCAATTTCTCGCGTCGAGGAAGTGGCTCGCTTTGCGAACTTAATTCTGTAAGAACAAATAGAATTAAATGAATTTTATATCTTGCCTTTTTACGCTGAGATAAATAATCTTCAAAAAGTGCAGTTTTATTTTTTTGACAAATTTCCAAAGTTTTCGTAACAATGTAAATTTAACAATTTTCCAAAATGTTGCAATTTGGAAAATTAATCCAAATTTTAAAAATGTTGATACATTTTTCAGGAACTTTTGACCCCCTCACCCATCTGCGTGATACTTTTTTCATTAGTCTCAACATGCAGAATGATACTTCCGCTCCCCATCTGAATTTCCAAAAAAATTTTAATTTATTAAAATTGCCAAGAATTTATATTCACGGTTTCAAATTAGTATAGAATCCATATTACAGCGGACAAATTGTTATTTGCGGAATTAAAAACGTTAGATAGATATAATTATATTAATAAATTATTTTCTTTACCAATAAAATTAAGGATAATCGACAATGACAGGACCAGAGAATAAAGGATCGTCATGTTTTCAAACTTTTTTCCAACAGTGTACAATATGTACTAGTATTCCTATCTTACGAAGTTTTTACGCCTCGAGTTTGTCCTTGTGAGGTAATTGTATTTGCCGAATCAGTCTGAAGAACCAATAAATGCTGTCCACATTATTATTTAGGTGGTTACTAGGTGTAAAATAAGAAGAAAAAATCGTTTGATTTATATCTAGACTTGCAAAATGTACAAAACCATCACTAATCGGTATGTTGATATAAGAAATATTTTCTTTTTAATAAATTTGTTAAATAATGTTACTATGATATAGTAATAGACATAATATTAATAGGAATTTCCATGCGTGATGCACGATTATTCGTACGTCATGGTCTACGCGGAGAAAAATGGAAGATCAGTTTGCTTATTTGGATGTTGTAATATTATCTTCCTATTAACCGGGGATTATTTTTGTCTTTTACAATATTCTCTAGATATTTATTATTTCAGTTGACTGGTTTTAGAAAAAGATCTTGAAAGTTACCAGAAATTAAATTAATTTTTGGTAATTGTAGTGTGGACTGTGAGTTCACTCAAGCGAGATATGATTGCGTATTTTAAATTTCAATAATTTGTTAAAAAGAACTGGATTTGATTCTTTTCCAATATAATTAAAAAGCAAGACAATAGCTTTCTTTGCACGACGAGGTCTTTATTGTTAGATAAAGTGCAAAGTCGTTGTAAATTCCATTCTAGCACTTGTTGTTTTTTTAAGAATCAAACTAAACATGCCCATTAAAATTTCACTAGCTAGTGCGCCCATGCGCAACGAGATCTTTATCGTAAGATAAAGTGCAAAGTGGTTACAATAATGTCGCACACACCATGTAATAATTTATAACAATTCCCTCGCTAAATGCCATCATGCACAACGAGGTCTCTACTGAACTACTGAATTTCCCCGAACTCACTTCTACTACGCTACATCAAAATGAATCAGGATAGTATTCTTGAAGTTACGTTGCTAATGGTAAAGGAGAATCCTGAGAACTAGCGTTCCTTCAAGAACCTCCCTTTTTAACTTTATAACTCTGTCTTAAGTGACAGGTAACCAAAGAGACCAAGAGAGTTGCTTCCTCGTAGATCTTTGGATTAGAAGAGAGACCTGGTACCGATATCGGGATCAATATAT
>JAAAKG020062041.1:0-41799 GCA_010014905.2 Druon quercuslanigerum | reverse complement strand
TACGTTCAGGTACGTACCCAAGTCATAGGTCAAGTGTAACGTTCAAGGTCAGTTAGAGGTTGTTTGAAATTAACAAACTTTTCCAAGAAGTTATTCCTGAAGTTTTCCAAGAAGTTATTCCTGAAGTAAATTTCAACGACAAATTTATCGGTGAGCTCTTTATTGATCTTGGTTACAGCGTTTTGAATATTGTGAAATCATAAGAAAATCTTTAATTAAAAGTACCAGGTGTTCTGGTGAGAGTTCTGTTCCTCCCCAAAGAGTTATACAGTCCTATGCCGTTTTTCCATACGAATATTACGAATCGAAACCAAATTTACGTATTACGAGTATATACTTACTATCTTTTGCTAAAAGATTATTATGGCTCAAGCTAAACTTTTGGAACGAGAGAGGGTATCTGTATTAATCATGCGTGGTTGGGGAGATCAAGTTCGATCTTATGATCAAGTTCGTTTGCTTTTTAATCGGACTTTTTGTATTGGTGAATGGTTAAAACCTGTCTCAAAATCAACAATTGAAAGAACTGTAAGGCGCTTTATGAATCATAAATCTATCAAGGACCTTTAGAAAACTGGTCGGCCAAAATCTGAACGATCTGAGGAGTTGCAGATGAACATGCCCCAAGCATTTGTTAAAAACCCACACCTTAGTTAACGTCGAGCTAGTGATAAGCGTGACGTTGCTGCTGAGACAGTGCGAGATATTTTGAAAGGCATCAATTTCCATCCTTACAAAGTTCATCTGGTACAAGAGCTCAATGAAGACGATCCTGATCCTCTTTTCTTGTACAATACAGTATTTTGAGATAAAGCAACTTTCGCTTTAAAAGGTGAAGTTAACAGGCAACATTGTAGATAATGATCAGACACAAATCCTGATAGGATGTTGGATAGTCACACACAATATCCACAAAAGATTAATGTTTGGTCCGGTATCTTAAATGATAAGTTGATAGGCCCTTTCTGCATCGATGGTAATCTCAATGCCCGTGCATATGAAGAGCTTTTTAGAAACCAAATTGTACCAAGAATAAGGGAGACTACAGGCGATTATCTCAAAGGTGGATTGGAAGAAGAGGTGAAATCGAGTGGCCTGCTAGATCTCCTGATCTGATGCCTCACAACTATTTTCTTTGGGGTTATTTAAAGAGCAAAGTATACTCAACGCAAACCCAAAGCTTAGACGAATTGCAAAATCGGATTCTGCAACAGGCTACTTTGATTGATAGGGAGATGATTCGTCATGCTGTAACTCATTTTTAAAATCGCATAGCTTTCTGTCAAGAAGCTCAAGGTTTTCAGTCCGAACATCTTCACTGAAGAGTGAGAGGCAAGGGTACTCACGCTGATTAAGCCCCCCGAAAGGTGAGAGGCAAGGGGACTCACGCTAATCAAGCACCCCAAAGTTAACAGAATTGCACTGTAAATTGAAATTTACTTCAGGAATTGCACTGGCCATTTGGAAAACTTTGCTAATTTCATATAACCTCTAACTAACCTTAAACGTTACACTTGACCTATGACTTGGGTATGTACCTAAACGTAGAATTTTCAGCTCTATCGATTGTCGATGTAAAATGGGGGGTTTCCGATAAATAAAAATAAGTCTTATAAAAAGCCATGCAGGTCAACTTCAAGATCAAAATGAAGGTCACCATTGAATTCTTCGTTGAAATTTACTTCAGGGATGACATTCACTTTTTTGAAAAAAATTTAGACATTTTTTAGACACCCTGTATATAATAGGTTTAAAATCCAATGAACTTAGAGCTCTTTTTCCACATCCTGTAAACCTAGATAAGAAACTACTGGATGCAATGGAGAACCCATAGGATGACCAGAAACTTGTTTATAACATTTTTGATTAAAAGAAAAAATGACACTATTAAAAACTGTTCTAGTAGCAGTTAGTAATTAATTTTTTGTGATCTTTGTTAAATTATGATTGTCAATCAGTTTTTCTTTAATACAATCTAGAGCAAGATCTGTTAGACACAACATCTAAAGAGACTATTGAATGGTTTTTTGGTATAATTATATATTTTAATGTATCTTTGAGTTCCCAACTGTTTTTTACAAAAGAACTATTATTAATAGATACAGGTTTCAGAATGTTAAAAATATATTCTGGTAGATTATAAGTAGAAGAAGCAACTGTAGAAACAATCAATGTCCAAAGTAGGTTAGGTTTTTGAACTTTTGGGAGAGCATAGGCCATCTAATGATTATGTCATTTTGCATTTATTTTGCGAAGTTGGAAACATACTAGTTTTAATACTTTTATATAAAGTGTAAATTTTAAAAATGTTTTTAATAGCAGTGTGATAATCATCTCTGTTTACCGCAACAGTAAGGTTGCCTTTTCCAGTATTCACAAAAATTAAATTATATTTTTAATTGAATTTTCAATATTTACAATTGTAAAAGACACCTTCATAAAAAATGGATATCCAGAAAATTTGTTAAAATTGAAGATAAATGAACGTTATAAAAGTAGTATTAAATTAAGAGATATAGATGAACAAGCTTTAAAATCTGAAAAACAGAATAAAATTATCGTAATGCCATAAATTAATGGTTTTGTTGAAATACTTTTTAGAATTTTCAACAGAAAAAATAATATTCGCATTGTTTTCTCTGTTGAAAATACTTTAAATAAATTTCTTGACAATCTTGTAGGCATTTAGGTTCTAGAATTAATGAACATAAAAAATCTATTAAAAATAATAAAGATAATACTGCTTTAGCTAAACATGCTTGTATAAACTCTCACAATTTTAATTTCGATATTAAAAATATTTATATTTTAAATATTAAACCAAACGAACATAAACGAATAACATTAGAAATTATTTATATAAAAAAAAAATTCCATAAACTATAGAACAGATATTAAAAATTTAAGTATTATATACCATAATCTTATTTCTCTTATTAAAATTTAAAATATATCATTTTCCCGCTTCAAAATATAAATTTAAAATGTATCATTTTTCCCGCTTCGTCTGCTAAACTTAGCCTGAAAATTTGTGATACATCTTGACCTATAAGTGGCACATGTCGGTCTTTAACTTTTATCTAAAATGTAATCCAACTTTTATATAATCCAGGTTTTGTTCCTGAGATTATAAAAGTTTATCTTTACAATGTTTGTTTGATTAAATGTAATATTTATTATAATAATTGATTTCTTTACACAAATACATTTTTAATGAAATGAAACCTTTTTAACATTTAACTATCTTCAATTTATGAATAAGGTAATTATAGTGTTATTCTTTGACCGGTACCGCTAGGGAAAAAAGGTTCTCTAAGTACTTAAGGCTGTTGCTCTTGGTGGTTTGGAACCCACCTTAAACTGTAGGTCCCCCTCCCACCACTAAGTAAGTGTGTGGGAGGTGTGTTAAGGAATCGGAAGAAGGTGCAAGTAAAATGTACACCCTTAGGGGACACATTAGAAGCTTCCATTCAGTTAAATGTCCCAGAAGAGACTTTAAGTGATTTCATGAAATCTCAAATTATTTTTAATGATTTCAAAGAATTTTTAAGAGATTTAAAAAAAATGCGGAAAAATGAAATGATTTTTAAAAAGAAATTTTAAATTTTGCAAGATTTTAAAACAGTTTAAAAGATTTAAACATTGTCAAGCGAGTTCTTAAAAAATGTTCAAGACAATTTCAATGGATTTGAAGAGATTTCAAGAGATTTAGAAAAAGACCAAAGAGATGAAGGAATTTAAGAAAATCTAAAGGATTTTGAAAAAATTTTAATTAAGTTGACTCAATTTTTAAACATTTTAAATAATTTTTGAGAATTTTAAGGGATTTCAAAAAATTCTGTGGAGCTCAAGGATTTTCTAGAATTCTTAGAGGATTTCAAAGAATTTAAGTGATTTTAAGGAATTACTAGGGACTTGACTCGAATTTAAAATTTCTTCTTAAAGGATTTAGAAATAATTTGAAAAGATTCAAGGATTTAAAAAGTGATTCTATATGATATTAAGGCAGTTTTGTCGATTTTAAAGAATATGAAGCGAGTTGCTACAAAATTATTTAAACAGATTTCTATGAATTTCAAGATGTTTTAAGGGATTTAAACATATTTAAAGATTTTAAATATTTTAAGAGATTTTTGAAAGTTTCAGAAGAATTAAAGGATTTTTAACAATTTTAAACAATTGTAGCCAATTTTTAAATATTTTAAATGATTTCAAATAAGTAGAAAGGATTTTCAAAAAATGCTAAGAAGCTTAAAGAGTTTTAAGAAAACTTGCAGTATTTCTAAAAGTTCAAGTATTTTTAAGCACTTACTAGGGTCTTGACACGATTTGAAGCGACTTATTAAAAATAATTTAAAAATTTTTCATGGGAAAAATTTTCAAAGTCGTCGATAATTTTTATTTTATCCTTGTACCTTTTTTTTGCCTCGCTTTTCAAGGTTTAAAAATAACGCACTAACAAAATTCCAAAATTATCACCACTAACTGTCATCATGCTTCGGATGTCTCGTTGCAAGACTTTATTAATTTAAACATATTTAGAACGTTTATAACAGCAATTCATGATGCCAGAAGTTGATCGCAGTACTTCAACTATTAGAATCTTATTTTTTCCATGCTTCAAGTATTTAAAAATACACTGAAAGTCCTTAGTTTCTGTCAAAGACTTTTCCGCCTATTTCCGACAAAACTTATTTTCATTATAAATCTACTAACCCGTCTTTTACAATAAAATTTTTTTCTCGTTATTATTTTTTAGGCATAGAAAGTTGAATAAATAAATAGGCAGTATTGAATAATTGTCCAGGGAAGATCTTCAACGAAAAACCCCAACGCCAAGGCGTGATTAACATTGCTAAAAGCTGCGTGTCGTAACTGATTGTTGTTCTATAAAGTCATCAGGTCACCTCTTACAGTAATCAAACCCTACCCCGACAAATGTGTCACTACGGACCAATGTGAGCTTGACATTATCAAGAAGAGAGGGGCACAGGTCAAACTAATCAAGCACATAAAGTCTATACTATAAAATTGGTGACATATTGCAAAACTAAATGTGCTAGACTAACAGAAATGGAACAATGAGACTCGCAGACAATTTGAGCAAACCTTCGAGTATTTCGTAGTTGACACATTCAGGCAAAAAATGAAGGAAAGCCTGAGACCCACTGGACCCTAAACGGCTGCCAGAAAATCACCTAAGGTATCAAGTAACGTCAAGCTTTTTAAAAACTTAGAGTACAAGATCAAACCTGACGGACTTTGTGCAAAAATCAAAGCTATGATGCAAACAGGAAACGGCGACAGGAAGAAGCAGGGCCAAACTAACCTCTGTTATTAGGTTAGATATCAAGAACAAGGGAAACGAGCACGAGTTAGTCTGCCGAAAGCAGGTTGAAATCCTTCAACTCAGCGAGACGACGGGAAAGAAAGAAGTTAAGGATTATCTAAAGAGGCACAGCGGGAAGACCGGGACTGGACTGGCTGGTTGTACGGCTACTCCGGGCTAGACATTGTTTCTGTTTTTAGTTATAGGGATGACTTACCGCCCCCACGAGATTTTGGAAAGAGTTAGGGATTTGACCGAAATTATTTCTGTGATAATTAACATCTAGGTACCTTTCCGCCCTAGATAGGGCGTTGGAAAGGAACACATAAGGCACAAAGGAACACAACATAAAAATTAGCGGCCGTTTTCACTATAATATTCGTAATCAGCGCCGAAGCGCATAGATACATGGAGCTTTAAATTAATCGGAGGTATGCGTTTTTCATTTAATTGAAGTGTCAATTAAAGTTTCTTCAAGTTTTCTGTCAAAGTTAAACATGACCTGTTTTACAGAGCGCGAAATTTATAAGGTTCTTTTTAGTCCATCTAGACCTGCATCTGAGCAGGATGATAATGACGTGGCAGTTGTTGATATTTTATTATAACAGAAAATGCTACTCGAAGGTGTTAAAGCCACTGAATTAAGTAAACTAGAAACTTTTGTGAAGCAGTGCAATTCAGTTCAGTTTAGTTAGGTTCAGTTCAGTTTTCTTCAGTTCCGTTCAGATCATTTCTATTTATTTTCTTATAATTTTTTAATTGTGAGAGGTGATGCAAATTACATAAAGAAACACCCCGAATACCAGTATTATTCAAAAGAAATAATGTATACAAATTGTGATTGCTATATTTGATGCACTATGTTAAATTTCAAAGTTATTGTAATATATTTGAAATAACCAACCCAGAAAATCATTTTAAAATCATTTTAAAATGAGTTTTGTAAAAAAATTTTACCTTATAAATAATTTTGTCGTCAGGTTTGTTCCGTCATTTCAAATTTCATGTTTTCGACGATAAAGTTGGGATCACAGACCAATGAAAAGCGAGTTATATTGGATTCGCTGTTTACAATTTCGTAATTTTTATAATGGAATTGAAATAAGCCTCCCTAAAAACGATTAGAAAATAATGTTTCTGTTCTATAGACTAAATTAAAACTAAATATAACTAAATGAAATTTATTTATTAGATGCAATTTATGTCTTTATGAAACGAACGCACGATTTACGTATTTTGTTCGTGTCTCTACAGTTTCGAAATTAGCCTCTTATACAACAGGAAGACAGGAAAAAATTTAAAGTTTGCCGCCTCTGTTACAAAGTTCAATGCCCACTGCGCATGACTAATTAGTGCATAAGTGCATTGCGCAGCTATGTGTACAGCAGACTTTTACTGCGCACTTTTGTATACCTCTCTGTTTTCTTGACTAATAGTAACATGATAACATAAATTATTACAAACCTACCTGCCTCATTGGCTGATTTAAAGACCTTATAACTGATTTAAATATTAACTGAATTCCCTCTAAAATTATAATAACAACTTTCTGAATTCTTTTGAAAAATAGAAAATTCAAAAATTTTGACAGCATAAGAAAAGATAAAAAATACAAACTTTCATTTGCCTGTCCAGCTATGCAAGACACAAAAGAAAATATTTCGAAAAATTGCGCATTTAAAAAAGGTCTACAAATCTATTAATTGAACATAATTTAAAAAAGTGTACATCATTCACAAAATCGAGTGCGAAGCACGAGATACGTAATTAGAATGTGTTATGTAAAGCCAAAGGAGCTTTAACAAAACAGAATTCACAATAAGTTCATTTTTTTTGTCAAAAATTTAGCAATCAATTATCACCTTCTAATTTAAAAAATTTGTTAATGTAAACATTTTTTATTTTTCAATTAAAAATATGTACCTATTACTTTACTTTTCAACTCGAACAATGTTTTACTTTTTTTTTCACCTTCATGTAGAAAAACGCTTTACCTTTTCCTTTTTTCCTCTACCAATCAAAACATTTGGGTTGTTAGAAACTTTAATTTTATAATTAATTGTTTTAAAGATACTCATTATAAAGCGAAAAATAGTTTGCTTTAAACAAATCCCCCATCTGAAAGTTAAACATTTTTATGTTCTTAAGTTTTTGCCTTTTAATCTAGAGAAATTATTTAATTGTATACGCTGCTGATGCAAAATTTGTATTATTCAATTTTTAATAAAATTCTTAGAGTTTTGTGATTCTAATAATTCTGATAATGAAAAAATTCCCATTTTCAACCTAAAAAAATAATTGTTCACTTTCTACTTGTCAATTAGCGGAATCGAAACATGATAGGTTTGATTATAAAGTATTATTAGTCTTCAAGAATTTGTAGAAGAAAGTATTTGTCGATTGAAATACACGGTTTCTCAAGTTTAGACGATACAATAAGATCCAATTTTTAATTTAACAAAAGAGATCATTGCCATACGAAATCAGCATCTAAAATCTATGAAAATCGCTTAATTTTGGGTTTAGATTATATTTTTCTATGCACACTAACCCTGTTGAAAATAAACCTTCCTACGAATATCCCTCATAGAATGGGGGAAAGCTACTTAAAAATTGACAGCACTAAACTTATCCTATTTCTAGCCAGTAGATTCTTCACTCCTACATTATCAATGATATTCAAGAAATTATTCGGTACGAAGATTGTAGGTTCACGCATTGGTGACACAGGAACACAAGGAACAAAGGTCACTATTCTCAAGTGATTACTAAAAAACTGATTTATTTTTAGATTTCACTACCGAAGGGTTAGACTTTATTTACAACCGTCTTGCTTTTTAAGTTAATTGAAAAATGAGCATCTATGACCACCTTCTTCTTATATAAAAAAAAAACATTCCAGCAGAAAAGATTCAAATCTCTGCCACTTTTTGCTGCTCCTCCACCAACTCTCAGGCCGATCAGGAACCTTCGCAATCGCCTCACCCAACCACTTTTATAGAGTCCTATACAAAGCACTCCTGCAGCTAACTACTTGTTCTACTCCATGAATGCTTCGGGCTCCCCTTGAATATTTTTGTGTTATACTGATATTTACTTTGCCAGTCCGACATAGCCGACAGTCACTCTGACGGCAGCGGGTAGTTTGATCCTTGCCTCTACTTCGGTTGTTTAGGACTTCGGCATGGCATGAGTCCATAGCCTTTTTTATGAGAACCACTTTAGACCTCACTCGTCCCTTGTTTTCCTTCTTCCTATAAAGCCTCCTGATAGGTATCCTTACAATAAAGACTCTCATTGCGGCGAAGCCTCGAGCTCTCTGATCCCACATGGGGAACTTTTTAGCAATGACCTAGTCAGGCCGTCCTCCACGAAGCTTGCGGTCCACTCTTTGGTTCTTTTCTAGTAAAAGGGAGCGGAAGTGGTCGCAGCTTGATCCTCCGCCTTACTTCCTTTGTTGGATACGCCTTCACTCCGTACTTTCTCCTTTGCATCTATTATGTACACATTTGCGTGAAAGATTAAGGAGAGTAATTTGCTTTTCTTCATTTTGACCTTCACTAGACCCGAATCCTGTACAGATAGGGACAAACTGCCACACTTCAACATTGATGAAGAAGTGAAAAAAATAATGAAAAATTTTTTCCCCAAAAATCTAAGGATAAATGAAGTGGGCTCAAAAAAATTTGAATGATGGAGAAAACGGAACATAAGAATGCTCAGCCATTGATCATCATCATTATCAACGAAGATTCGCATCACATGATGTTCTTGCACATTTTCGGTAAAGGGCTATCTAACGCTCACCTTTTTGGGGGCTATAATCTCATAACTTGATGGTTGTGAGTAAAATATCTTACATCTCTCGTGGGGTTACACATGGCTTTGAGCGGAATTAAGTGTTCGCAAGGGCGACTAGAAAAACCATGTCAACAGTTTTACTCCTCATCCTGCAAGCATTGACCTTCCGTATGAAAAGGCGTCTATTTCTAAATAACCTTAAGTAATGCAATGGCATTTCACAAATTCAAAGAATTTGTTAAAAACACAATTGACTTTAGTGTGGGAAGATAGGCGGAAAGAATTTTTACTTGTATTTTTTTGAACATCACATTCTTAGATTTTTTGCTTCAATTCTTCATATTTTTTAAAAATTGTTTTAATTATTAGTAAAGTTTTTGAATTTATATAAATGTTTTCCTTTATTTGGGCTATATATGGACAGATAAAGTATATTTGGTTATATTACTAAATGTCATAAATCCAAATAAGTTAAAAATACGAATGAGATAGCGACTATACTTAGATAGTGTGAAACGTTGTCAACAATATTTATTAGAGACGCTCTCATCCAAATTCTTGAAAAGTAAACTTTTTTATTTGAAAAAAATGTTGACCGTGATTGTTATCTTGTGTTTCATTATTGCGATCTGGCCTGGTCCTATTGGTAAATATAATATCTATAATTTAAATTCCAGTGCTAATCACAATACATTTATTTATTATTTCAAATAGTTCAAATGAAAATAACTATTTTTAAATTCTCACCATAATGAGCAGGTTATTCACCTGAAAAAAAACGACAAATTTGCTGTTAATAATTATTTGGTAGGATAAGAAGTTCTTGTTTTATTTGTAAAAAATTACATCAAAGATAAAAAATACCATCTTTCTTTATTTCTTGCATATCTCTGATAGCTAGTCAAATTGTACACAAATGCAACAAATCTTAGACATGACTGAAATATACAAATTCCACACCTATTAACTCTTCAGAGAGTGATCAATCTCAATCCGTCCACAATCTAATCTACTAACGTTAAATACAATGTAATCCGCTCTTTTTTCTTTCAGAGGTAAGTTCACAGCCCGAATTTCCACCTGATAACGACCGAATTTCTGGAAGTCATCGTGGCGAGACTTCTCGTTCGTCTTCTGAAAAAAATCCTCGACCTGATATTGACCTGAATTATCCTCCTCCCGAATTTGCTCCTCGGGACAGGTCCAGGTCTCCTCTTTCCAGGCATCCTCCTCCTTCAAGGTCCACAGCTTCACCTATAAGGCTTCCATCTTCTGACGGTCGTGGATGTGGGCTCGAAGAACTTGAATTTATTCGACTTACTACCCTTATGAACCCGCGTTTAATATTCGAACTTCGAAAATACACTTTTCCTGCTGAAAAGTCACTCTACATGCGAACAGAGCGTAATTCTTGGGGAAATTTTTGGCCTGTGCCACCAGAAGAACAAATTGTATTATCAACAACTAATGGCGACATCTTTGCAATATTGTATTCTGCGAATGTACTAGCTGGAATATATGAACGTTTTAATCGAATCATGAAACGTGTGAAAATAAACGTGGAAAGCCACGATTTAACTCAAATGAGCACAACAGAAATTTCGCACGCTCCAGTGGGTGTCAATCGAACAATCATGTTCCATTATGCAGTATATAATATAAAATACACACCTCTGCCCAAAATAAACAAATAATCTATGCACCTGAAATACAATAGTTTACTCTTTTATTAATTCCCTAGAAACTCTTTTTAATATTGTCCTAATAAAGCTATTTGTTGTATGTAAAATTTAAATAATTTTTAGTTGAAATATCAACTGTAACATTTTTTATTTGTGAGTTCATATTGTCTATTAAAAATTCAACTTCGTAGTTGGAAGTTTAACTTCTTCGTTGAAAATTCTTTTTCTCACCGATGTCTATAATTCGAGTTGAAAATTATTCCTTTTGGATGTTTTTAACTGTGTTGGTTAAATATAAAAATATTGTTTTATACATATTTATTATGTATTACATATTTCGTTGACCATTTATCTTCTTTCGTTGGGCACAGTGGAACCCTGAAGTGGTTGTTTAACCCTTTTTAAATATATATATATATATAATTAAAAAATAGTATTTACTGAAAGTAGCGTGTTAGTCATAGTTTTGTAGGATTGTATAGCAAAAACCAGGTTTTTTATGAGCTAAATGTCGTTGACGTGTCTGAATTTATTTTGACTACCAACACGTGTAAAATCTTTGACATGAACGAAATAATTAAGTTTCTTGAACTAATCGACTTGTCTAAACATTAAAAGTAACGATAAATATATGTTGTTATAATTACTGTATCTCTAGTTATTCTACTTCACTTTTTTAGCGATAAAGAAGAAAAAGAGTTGCGTAATCGTCAGATCACGTAAATAAAAATTTTCTGTTACATCATGCTTATATCGCATAAGATAAGAATTCAGATCCGTATTAATTATTTTTGAACATTATGTTTTAAGCTTATCCTGAAGAGATCTAGAAGAGTGGCCTTGGCATTTTTTTCATTAATCACAACAGAATCCTCTACCTCAGCGAGCACTAGGATGCAACCCCTGTTGCTCTTTTTTGTCAATTTGATAGTACGAGGAGCTTCCTCAATATATACGACCTATGCAGCATGCACGAAGCCATAGATTAGCAGTTTGCCTTTTGGAAAGAGGTGACGGAGATGACCATTGTATCCAAGAACCCCTGCAAGAGAAGAACCAAACAATTCTTTGTCTTTCTTTGCTGCTTTGAGCTCTATGAGCACATCACCAGTTTTTGTATGTTTAACGACCTTGACAGAAACGCAATTTTGTTCAGGTTCGACACTAGTTAGAACTTCCTTTAGGACGTCTGCATACCTTTTCCCATGAGCAGGGCTGATGACTATAGCTTTCTAGAAATTTTTCTCTTTCTTCGCCTCTTTGGTGGACTGCTGTTTCGCCAGGAATTTCTAGCCAGCATTTTCTCCATCCTTTTTACCTCGTTAATCACCCTCTCTATAAAATGTTAGCAGGATCCTGCATTCACTTGATCCATGAGTTTGTCCACTTTAAAAGGGCTGCCTGACATCTTGGACTTAACCCTGTTTATCTCATCACATAGTGAAAGGTTCGTAGTTCTGGGTGGCGTCCCCTCAGAGTAGTTAATTTCTACCAGGACCTCCAATTCCTGCCAGAACTTCCATTTCCAGAAACGATTTTGTTTTTCTCATAAACCTTCATGTTTGGTTTAAATTTGGGGATCCGTCCACAAAGTGCTCCTCTGAGTCATTTTTCTCTTTACTCAATTCGCTTTTAGCTTGGGAGATCCTACTATTAGCTACGCGATGGTCAGAATAGCCGTCGAAGTCACTGTAGGAGAGATCTAGCTCTACCGCAACGACAACGTGGGATATAACTAATCTGTATATTATGCCGAGTGTAATGCGGAATCTTGCCCATTAAAAAGAAGGTGACAGTTATTAACTGAAATTAACTAAATAAAATATATTATGAAAATCTTCGATGTACTGAGTCGGAAGCTGTTTAGCCTTACGTCAATGAGGGTGAATGCCTATGTGCTTTCCTCAGCACAATTCTCTGCCCTCTTTTTCTTTGGTATCGATTATATATTGCATTACGCTGTATGCTGCTGTACACTCTTCTTTTCACCCTAAAAGTATCTACATCATGTTTTTATTAATATATATGTTTCCCTTTGAATTTAAAAATTTTCCGATACAATTTGAGCAGGTAGTTTTCTACATCTATCTGTGACTGCTCTTCTACAATTAAACAGGTACTGTCTGAAACACTCGTGTATATCTCTTGGATATATTTGGGATTAGTTGCTATATCCGGCTACTTTTTCTATTCACTCTAGTTTTCTTTGCAGATGCTTTTTCTTGGCTACCTTATTCCAGACTGAAGCCGCATACATAAAAGAGGTGTGCCTTTGAGAAAATCTCGACTACTCAATATTCGAAATGTTGGCGCTGTAATGGTTTTCTAAGTTTTTTCGACTGTTCTGTCAAAATTCTTTTCGAAATTAAATTTTTTCTTAAGCCATTCTCCTAGATGTGTCATAATCCTACTGCGTCTCGCAATTTTTAGTACACGAAAATTATTTCGGCGCATTTCCTTTTTTTCTTCGGAATGACTGTTTTCGTCTTCTCTAATTCTGGTTTAAATTTTCTATTCTCTAGCCATTCTGACTTTGGCTAAGGCATCGGCAAAACCTAGATGTTTAATTCCAGGTGGCATTTCTAGCTTTAACATGTCATCGTTCTTTTTGGCTGCTTCAATACTGCCTTGAATCACTTTCTTGCTGCACACTTTCCACAGCTTCGCGATGTCTGCGTTTTACCAGTGCATAGATGTGCTTAACTAACTGTATTATCTATAAGAATACACTGGTTGTACAGTTTTTTTAACGTGATGCAGAATTGCAGCTTCTTTTTACTTAGCTTTTTTATTTTCCACCAACTTTTTTACTAGTTCTTCTGCACGGGACTCGAATTTTCAACAACTTCAAAAATGACATGGTTGCGCTCATTGAGGGGTTCCTCATCATCAACTTTCCACTAATGTACCCTTTTGCTAATTATGATCGTAACTATTGTCAGATCAGGTATTGACCTGTAGCTGTTCTTTACACAAAGGTTTTAGTTTCACCTGTTTTCTTGAAGATCAGGTCTTTTTTCGCTAAATATATACTATTTTCTTTCTAATACCCCATCGCGGGGTTCAGAGTTATGTTCTTATGTAACTATTGCTTTTGCGCCTCTAGATCTGATAGAGTTTGCAAATCGTTATAGTAGACTATCCAGCTCTTTAACTTTTCTGTTTGTGGAAGCATAGCAGCTGTATATTCTGAAAGATGTAGCTATGTAGAAAAAACCATTTTCTTTTCTCTGCTCTTTACTCACGATATTTTTGCCAAGTACGTTTATGACCGTACCTAGTACTTTTTCATATACCCATACAGTTCTACCTTTCAAACTTCTCTGGTTGGGTTCGCACTTAACTGCTGTAATTAAGGCGAGGTTATGGGCCGGTTTGCACTTATTTGTGTTGATCTCTAGAATTTTTATTAAAATCGGATTGCTTCTGCCTTACCCCCATCTTGTTTGCTTATTTCTTTTTTTTGACACCCTTTGAGGTGTAAAATTGATGCATGTCTTGTTCACAGGGCACACAGTTGGGATTTTATGGACATTTGGCATCCTTATGCCCTTCTTTCATGCAGCGTTAATGTAGCATTTTATCTGACCTCGAATTCCTTTGTCCTAGTTCGGTACCTACTGGCAATCTTGAAGGTCCTTTGCGCGTCTGAAGAGCCTAGGGTGTGTTTCATTATGGTTACTCCATCCTATATGTTTTTTGATTTAACTTCAGCTTTCGTAAACACTTTCATTTTTTTCAGTCTTCTTCGTATGCTTCTTTAAAACTCTGGAAAGTTTCTACAATCTTCAGCTGTTTTCTTCTCATTCTAACTTTTTGGGTATCAGCTTCATGGGATTGCTTGTCTCTTAATCACCCATTCTCTGCCTCCAATGGTAGTAGGTTGTCCCGTAGTCTGTTGTTTGCTCGGAGCAATCTATTTTCTTCTGCTGTGTTATCCTCGCCGTTTAGCATTTTTTCCATCATCATTATTGAATCTTTTTGCCAAGTTCCAGATTATTAAATTATTAAAATATACCGTAAGTTATCTGCTTAACTCCTATAAATGTGTATGTTCTTCTTGCAGGCGTAATGGCCACAGAAATAATGTAGTTTATTCATTTTACACCTTGTTCAATAAAAAACGTCTCTATCCTGATAGGATAGGAGATACATAGCTAACTTACGGTACATATCAATCATTTAAAAATCTAAGGCTTGTCCTACATATTATCATTTTTGAACCAAACTGGGTATTCCATCTTTATATATTGAAAGGCATCGGAAAACGTGAGAGCCGCCAAGATTTTCAAGAAAAAAAAAGACTTTTTTGACCCCTTCTACTGCTTATGTCCAGCATTTTGGTACATATCGAATAAACATTTTTTCTAGCCCTCTTGATGTGAAATTTATTTTTTCTTTTCTGATGTGTAAACAATTTCATTTGCCTGGCATTCCACAACGTCTCTTTCTGGTGTGCTACCCCTGCTCTTTCTTTTAGCGTCTTTGACCTTCGACAAGTCTTTATTTATTTGTCTGCTGTCGTCTCTCAGAAATTCCGGTAAGAAATAAGTTGTACTTCTAGGTGGGGAACTCAGAATGAAGCTTCTTCTTTCGAACCGAGGGGCTGAACAAAATAAATTTCCTCTATCTTATTTTAATCGTCGCGTCATTATCTAATGAACTGAGTGCAGCCTCCTAAAATAAAATTTCTTAATATTTTATTAACTGCTTATTCCTCTAAACCGGGCTTTAATTAACCAACAATAGAAACATTAGGTGAAGCAGGACAAACACTCATTTTATATCCGGCGGGTTTTCAGTATCGTTAAAAAATGACACTCTCGTCTTCCCGCTGTGTAATTCTGAAGTGGACGGCGCCGCTATGCGGTTTACTATGGCTAAACTCACGGTTGTAATTTGCTTCTTCTCAGTCGCATAAAATATAAATAATTCTTTGCAATGGACTAGACTCAGCGTCGACCAAGTTTGACTCTCGGCTACCGTGTCGTTCTCCCCGCGAATGAATTCCCAGCTTTGATCGCGACCGCTCTCGATCTGTCTTCGCTATGTTTGCCATTGCTATTAACCAACCACCGAACTATCTTTGAGAAGAAATACACCACTGCAACACTACACCACTACTACACACTACACCATTCGCTAAACGGTTCTCTTTAAGACCAGTCTGCGACCAACGCAAATACACTACGGATTACCAACTATCTGCTACAGAACGGCAGTCTACTTCTTGTAAGTCCACAGTTCCACCACAGTTGTCTGTGGTGGAGGGGAGGTGATACCCCTACTTGGCGCGCCTTCGGGTGGCGGATAGCTGGAATTCACGCTGGAAACAGAGGGTAGGGCTAAAATAAAATAGGCCCCGCAGACCAAACACACTTAGAACCCCAAGTCAAGGTGTTAACAACCGTGCCGAAGACTGAGCAGCACCAGGGAGTGGTGTCGCAAACGGTGTCTCTGGGATACCAGGTTGCCTCCTAAAGTATTTAGACCTTACCCCCGCATGCGGGGCTCTGCGGGGGTGAACCTCTACTTCCCTAGCTTCTCGTGGGATTACTATGGATGAATTTAAAAACGAATTAGAAAGAAGTGTTCATGATGATTTAGAAGGTTTGACGGAGGAGGCGGATGCTAATATTATGTCGGAGGCTTTGGTGCATTTAGCTGCACAAGAGGAGAAATATCATAAGTTGAAAGGATTCGTAGAGGATTTGATGCAGACCTTAAAGGGAATGCAGGAGTTCTCCGAAACGTAGAAGAATATGTTCCTACCTATCAGGGTAGGACTTGACAAGGCGATGAAGATTTTACCAGACCTGCGAGATGGCATAACGATGTCAGGAGCGCTCTTTCTAAACTCTCTTGAGAGTGTTAGAATGACCGCTAAACGAAGAGCGGTTGCCAGAATGAGGCTGGATATGGCTGAGAAGGATACAGCCGAACACGGGACGTAGACTGAAGATGCCGTAAAAACTGCCATCTCTCATGATTGGAAACGAGAGAAGGGGTTCACACCGAGTCCCGTGGAGGTAGGTCCTTCTACACATAGAAGAAAACAAATGAGAGTTCGTGATGCTTCAACGCCCACGACCTCGTTTGCTGAGGTGACAGTTGGTGAACAGCGAATGGCCCCTAACAAGCTGAAGAAGAAGCAGACGAGACGAGCGCGGCCTGGGGCGGTTTTAATAAAACCAGCTGAAGGTCGCAGCTATGCACAGGTCCTAACAGACCTTAAGGCAAGGGTTAACCCTGATGCCCTTGGTGTCAAGATCAAGGGGGTTAGGGAAACAAGGCATGGGGAGGTTTTGGTGGAGGTGGGTCCGGCTGCTGGTGGCAGAGGCAAATTGTCTGCTACCATCAAGGAGGCTTTTGGTGATGCAGGTGGAGTTCGGGAGCTGGTTCCACGTGTCTCGGTCGAGATTCTCGACCTCGATACGACCACAGTGAAGGAGGATGTTGAAGTGGCAGTGAGAAGCCACATCAGAGAGGAGGTTGGTGAGGTGAGGGTCAGCCTCACTAAAAAGCCCTTCAGAGTTTGTCTGAGGGCTTTTGTGGAGCTGAGTGACGAGGTTGCACATAGATTGGTGCGAACAGGGCACCTAAAAATAGGATGGGTGTCCTGTCGGGACCGTAGGAAGGTCGAAGTGGATCGGTGCTATCGCTGCTTGGGCTTCGGCCATATGGCAGTGAGTTGCACCGGTCCAAATCGTGCCGGTTTTTGTTGGAGGTGTGGCCAGGAAGGGCATAAAGCTGCGGTGTGCACTGTTGCACCGCAGTGCTTCCTCTGCGCCTCACATGTAGGTAAGCCCCGGACAGACCATCGTTCGGGCACGATAAGGTGTCAAACGTTCAGGGAGGCTACCTTGCTGAAGAAGCCTCCAGAACGTCAACAGTAAGAAGGCCAAGTTGGCAAGAAATGAAGGTAGCCGAAGCACGGCTTACTGGCCTATAACCTAGGACTCTGAAGTAATGCGTTAAGCGGTCCCGGAGTCCTAAGTTGGCAGGAAAAGGAGTTGAGGTTTAGTGGGTAGGTGCCTTGTTGGTAAGTCCCACTCTCACCTTCGTTCCTTGTGTACTAGGAGCCCATGTCTGCATCCCGCGTATATTTATATATGCGTGACTTGCATATACTGGGCTCGTGGCCCCCAAAGTTCGGATGTGGTTAGTGCATGAGCATTTTACCGTTTTTACTTCTTCAATGAAAAAAAAAAATTAAAAAAACTACTTGTAAGTGGAAATAAACGGTTCACTCTTTGAGTGCCGGCCTTTATTAACGTCTTTGCCCTATACTCTCGGTTTCCCAAACGCTTTTTCCCTCATGCATAGGCACTCCCGCCATAAGCTATAAGGCTTCCTACTCCTGACAGACAAAGATCTGGCCTTGAACCACTTGAATTTATTCGAGTTATTTCCATTAAGAATCACCTATTGATGTTCGAACTTTGGAAATACGCTTTCCAGTTGATAAATCACTTTAAATGCAAACACTAAAAAAGAAACGTTCGCGCCTATGCTTACCCAAGAAGAAATTGTATTATAAATATATTAAAATGACGTCTATGCAATATTGGCGTCTGTAAATGTATTTGTTGGAATATATAAAAGTTTTAGTAGCAGTTTAAAGCGTGTTAAAAGAAACAGGCATTAACCGGATGCTACTACATTTAAACCAAAATCAAGAGCTGAACTCCAGTGGATGTTCGACGATCAATCAAGTTAAATTAGAAAGTATATGAAGTTATCTGCACTTCTCTACATCATTAAGTAAGGACAGTGTAAACATAAAGTACAATGCTCATACAACATAACCAAGTATTAACATACGAAAAGTATACTACTATAATTAACGGATATTTAAACTTGCCTAAAATAATAAGTTTTATCTCAAGCGGCAAGAGCTTATCTTTTTATACAAAAAATACTGGGCCAACTGACGATAACTAATGCAACTAATTATAAATGTTTAAATTCTCATGAAGTTCCCAATTGAAAGAAATAGTATTGAAAAAAAAAAGAATTTTACTGTCAATGAATGGGAGAATAATGCATTTGTTTATTAAATTTGTTACAGTTTCAGCCATAATAATCTAAAAAAAAAGAATTCTTAATCATCATTTTGTTTCTATAAAAATTTCTTGCCATATTACTTAAAAACTCAAAATGACGGAAAATCGTAGAAAAGATTCTTTTAACAAATAATTTTTTTATCATTTTTTTATTATATAATATTATAAGATTTTTAAATAATGTTACTTTATAAAAATTAGGCGATTTAAATAATCTTTCTGTTATTGAGGTGCACCGGGAGCGTCAAACCATTAGCGTAGTTTTTGTAACCAAACCTTAAGTGCTTCGATAGGGAAGTGGTTGAGTGTGCGGTAAAATATACTAGTTTAAGGAGTTTACGTAGGGTTCAAATCCTCGGTGAGTGCGATTTGTTAAAGCGCAAAAGCGTGCATTATCTTAATAGATGTCCTATATAGGAAACTGAATGTCAGGACAACGTGGAGAAGCCGAAGATCAATTCGCATTTGCCTGGAAGTGTGATAATTAAAATAAAACTCGTATTGCAGTTTCATAAGATTCTAATTCAAGGAAAATTAATTTTTGCAAACATATTTAGTCACCAATTTTTCTTTATCAGATCATACTTATAATAAAACAAATGATGCCTTTATTAAGAAAAGAAAATTAGGATTAGCCGAAACCGGAGGGAGGGGTTCTGCTCAGTGAAATTCAGTTTATCCTATTCCAGCTTAGAGTCACATTTGCTAAACACTGTTCTTTTTAATTTCCACGTTATGTCCTGCATAGTGATAAAGAGAGATCTCAGAATAGAAACAAATTAACTTAGCAGAATGTGAAGAACTGTTAAGATAAAAAATACAATTCAAAAATGGGTGAAAATCAGAGGCATTTTAGAGACGAAACAATACTTCAAGGAGTCCATAAAAACGGCTTTTACAGCAGTGGGAAACAGCGCGAAATTAATATTAAAAACTTTTTTTAAAAACATCCACCGCTCAAAGCAGTGTAACATACCGCAGCGCAGCATCGTCAATGCTACTTTAATTTATTTTTGTACTTTAATGCACCCTCGATCACAATACAATACAAAATACATAGTATAGAGGATATTATAAAGACTATTCATGTTAAATATGGTTGTTCTCTCCTTCAATATACATGTAATGGAAAATGGGAACATCCACTTATTACATGCCTATTCCGCTAGGCTCTTTGGCAATTTAAAATTTTCCCATCAAATTAATAAATTATATACAATATATTAATTGGTTTGATAAAATTGCAGATGAGAAAAAAATCGTAAATTCATAATGTTAACCTAGAAAAGTCTTTCATTTTACAGTAATTGAGTGTTCGAATGATAACATCCTAATATTTGAGTATTTTAATAATGTTTTTTAGTGTTTGCCGAACAAAAAAAGAAATAAAAATAAAAAGAGCACGTGGATTCTTATTTTGAAGCAGATACTGATAAAAACGTTCTTCTGGTGGAGATGACGTAGCCTATTCATATGTTTCACAATGATAACTTCTTTTTGATTTAATAAAGATTTAGATGTCTCACAATCTCATTCTTTCATTAAACTCATATTTTCCGCGATAACAGCCTACACCTTCAGCACAGAAAACTTCAAAACTACAAAAAATCTCACACAAGACTCAGAACTTATGTTTAGACATCAATCCTGACCCTTAAAAAGCCAAAACAAAAATATGCAATAAATGCGAGAAAATATAAAACGCGTAGCACTTATACCTGCCCCTACTTCAAAATACAGATATTAAACAAAAACAAAAGAATATAAATGGAAAAGAAGTGCTTTTGCGGGGCTCACAAAATACTGGCGGAAGATTTGAAAATTAAAAGAATAATGCTATTCACCTCCGTGAAACTCAAAACTGTATCCACAACCTTAAAGTTATAATAAAAAATAAAAACTATTTTTCATATCCTCATCTCCACACTAATATTCAAAAACCCTTAAGAACTACCCCTTTTACATTTAAGGGCTAATATCTAATAGCTGCCTTTAACTGAAACCGCCTAATTTATTTTAAATTGAATACAATCACCAGAGGCAAGTTTCCAAGACCTTTCACTTCCTCTAGTAATTTCCCCAATAACATTTGACGAATTCTATCTCAGCTCCTAGGGGTTGTAGAATATTACTGTTTGCATAATTATGTAGCCTAGAGTCTTGAAAAATTGTCTCTCGCATTGGTTTTCAATTCGAAATATTTTGACAGTTTTAGTTGAAGGCAGCTTATACTTACGGTGCTTAATATTACGGTGGGAATGGACATATAAACAGGAGTCTTGCAAAATTTTTTGTGTTGATCATTGTTAATTTAACATCTTTTTCGTAACGTTTACCTTTAGGCTAAGTCAAACATGTCTTCAACTAAAACCGTCCAAGAACTTGAAATTGAAAATAATCATCCTAAACAAATTTTTATGGCTCCTTTTAATATTTCGTAGCGTACCAGTATTTTGTAATATTGTGAGTTTCAATAAATGGTTATCATAGAAATCTTTAGTTAGTTTCAATATTGGCCTATCGATCAATGGATCATTGAGTTTCGTGTGCAGAAGTTTGGTTTTGGTCCCAGGTTTCGCATTAAGGACCATTCTGATACATTTATTTTGGACCCTTTGGAGTTTCAGAATATTTGTTTTGTAAGTACTGTCCCAGATGGGAGCAGCATATGACATCATTGGCCTAATAATCGTTTTAAACGTAACTAATTTTTGGCTACTTTCTTAGGCACTAGGGTATCGTTGTACATTTTAAGTTCCGAGAATTTTCTATCTCCATCATTATGCGAGAATATCACAAAGTCAGTCTTAGATTTAATCATTTTAATCTTCCATCGATGAAAGTATTCCTCTAATACTGTGATGTATTTCTGGAGTCTACTTATACCTATTATCTTACGCCTAGATGCTGTATAAAGGGCAGTGTTATAGGTGCTAAGACAGAGCCTTGGGGGACCCCTGCCGCTATAGATCTTTCATTCGAGATCGCATTATTAATTTGTACTTGAAATGTTCTAGATCTAAGATAATTTTCTATTACGTGAACTAAGTATTGCGATATTTGGTAATAAGCTAGATTACATATAAAAGCTTTATGCCACACTGTGTCAAAAGCTTTTTCAGTGTCGAGGAAGCTCGCGCATCTGCTATGTTTTATATTAAACTTTGTGCTTATAAAATCTGTGAGACGAGCTAGCTGCTGTACTGTGGAGTGACTTTTCCGGAATCTGAATTGTTCCGGTATTATTTGTTTTTTTTTCTGCTCATGCACTTGTAATATATTTAATATTATTGCTTCGAATAATTTACTAAGGGTATGGAGGAGGCTAATTGGTCTATAACTCTGAGGTAGTTTTTTGTCTTTTCCTGGTTTTTTGCTTTTTTCCATGCCTCAGGAAAGTAGCCCTGCTTGAGACAGGCAATAATAATGTGCGTTATTTAAACTAGTGCTTTTCTAGATAGGTATTGTAATATACTATTTTGGATCCCATCAATGCCCGGAGCATATTTGGTTTTGTGTTATTAATTAATTTTTTAACTCCTTTAGCAGTAGCAAGTTTTATATCATTTATATTATAGTACCAATTCAAAATTGCCTGCAATATTCTCAAATTTTTCCCTGTCTTTAAATCTAACGCCATTAGGGGTTTCAAGGGGGGGGGGGGGTAGAGTATACATTTATTAATCTTTTTAGGTTCCATAGAGAATTAACTTTAAGTATTGATTGTAGAAAGTTTGCTTCCCCGCTTAGTGTTTTTATGTTTGCGGATATTTTTCTGGATAATTCTGCAAGCTTCATTAACTATCGATTTAAGATGTTTACTCATTGTTTTTTATTGGATTGCGCGAAGATTATTTTTGTGATAAATTTGCTAGATTATTCCAGCCGGTAAAGCTTTATTAAAATTTTTAAGAATTTTTATAACATGCTAAGTTTAATTGCTTTTTAAATTAATTATGTTGATTCAGCTAGGCAGCTTTCAATAGAATTAGTAGGTTTTTTCAAAGAGTTAATCGTTAGTTTTTCATTTATATATTTTCTAATTTATTTCCAATCAGTGCTTTTATAATCCAATATTTGAATGGGATTATTATTTAATTTTTTTATTTTCTTTCAATAAATTGTCATAAGGACTGTTTTATGATCAGAGTCAAGTTCGTCAAGCGCAATAATGTTTTCAGGCTCTGAAATACTTTTAAAGAGAGCAAAATCTACAAAACTTCTCCGTGCCTTTAGATCATGGAGGTACAGAGTGAAGTCATTAGGGAGAGCTAAGTTTATTGCTTTTGATTCAATAAAGTTAAAAATAACATTTCCAGTTTTATTGTTATAATAGCAGTTCCAACAGGTGTGTTTTGCATTAAGGTCTCCTGCTGCTATAACTTTATTGCTTGAGCTAAATATTTTTTGCAAATCAGGTTGGATAATATTGTTTTTATGCTCATAGAAGAAAACAACAAGTATACCATTCTTAAGGGCTATACCAAGCGCTTCTATCGTTATAAGGTTATGAATATGGACTTCAGTACATGTTATATTATTTTTAACAAAGAGGGCTACTTCCCCAGAGGCTCTTTTACTTATTCTATTCTGTTTATAACATTTGAATCCCAATATTCGGATTCTAGGTTTTTGTGTGAACCACGGTTCGTTGACTATTAAAGTGTCGACTTTATATTTATGTAGGAAAATGGGTATTTTATGAGATTTATTTTCAAATCCACCAGCATTCCAGTAAATGCTATATTAAGTGAATTAATTTGAGGGTGTTTAGCCACCAATTTCAGCAGCTAGCTCATATTATGCTTGTAGTCGTTTTAAGTTATTTGTACATTAAATAACTTTTTCCTTAAGTTCTAGTGATAATTTAAATAGTTTATCTAGACCACAGTATTGATTTATCTCTTGAAATATTCCTAAAATATCTTGAATTTGAGCTGCTTCACCTCTTTGATCCTCTTCCTGTAGTCTTCGTGAAGAATTGCTAGTTATCCAGGTGGGGTGACGTGGTTCTGCTTCGGTTATTGCTTTCGGCAGCCTTTTTCGTAGAGGACGTTGTCTTTGGGCTTTAAATCGTTCAATTTTTTCCCAAATGTTGATTGTTGGTTACACATCCAGAATAATTAGCCGGGTG
This sequence comes from Druon quercuslanigerum, assembly GCA_010014905.2. Classification (NCBI taxonomy): domain Eukaryota; kingdom Metazoa; phylum Arthropoda; class Insecta; order Hymenoptera; family Cynipidae; genus Druon; species Druon quercuslanigerum. The sequence goes on along the minus strand of JAAAKG020062041.1, from coordinate 17,787 downwards.
GTCGCCTTTGCAGTTGGTACACTGGGGCCGAGCTACCTTAGGTTTTTTGCATTCCTGTGTGATGTGTGAATCAATACACTTTACACACTTTGAGGTGGCATGACAATTCTTTACCCTGTGTCCGAATCTTTGGCATCTTCGGCATTGTGTTGTTTTCTTACTATTTCGATATTTTTGCCAAGTAATTTTCATAAAACAGACCACCTTTATTTGGAAGGCACAAATTATATTAAAATCCTTAGCTAGTGTCACTGAATATATTGGATTCAGTCTGTCAATTTTTTGCTTCATTAAGATGATACAGGAACCTCTGAGTCCTTGAGTTTCTAGGCTGTTAGTTATATCACTGGGCTCAAATAAAGGTCAGGTCCGTGTAGATTTTAACTCTTGGAGAGCTCCTGCTCTTTGAAATTTTAGGTTCACCTTGTGTGACCTCATGTACGAGATTAATCAGAATATCCAAGTCATCTATCTTTTCTTCAATTATAAAAGGTGGATTTTTGGTGTTGTTCTTCGTGGACGTCAGTGAAGCATCATCGCTGGGGATTTTTTCATCTTCATGTATGTCTGTTTCAGCTTCTCCAATATCTTGATCCATTGTAGAGTCAGTAGCTAGTAGGTTAAATCGGTTGATAGGTTTAATCGAACTTCCGTTGATTCCTTCCTTCCTTGAGTAAGGCTTACACTTCTTCGTCTTACCTTCTTCATCCTCCGTATTCCAGTCCCTGACCATAATTCTTCCTGATTTGAAAATTGCCAGTGGAAGGGAAGGTGACCGCAGGCCACCTTCCTCACATAGGCACTAGTTTGTCACAACACCTGGGCGGCGAGCCACACACCTTCGTCTTCTTGTTTTTTCTCTAGACTTGTTATTGCACATGAAAAGTAAACACGACAAAACAAACACTTGATCTCTCTCACCAATTCGATTCTCATCGATCAGTTCAGAATAATCCTCTCTGATACAGAGGTTTAAGGTTATGCGGTTCTTATATAAACTCTCTAAAATGTCCGTGTCACACTTAATTAGCTAATCTCTATGAAGATTATTTTCTTACTAAAACTAACAATTTAGTAAGGTCTAGATCTAAATGCAAAAATATTTTACATAAAATAAGTTTGCTTATCTGGAAAGAAAGAATGCAACATACCAAATTTTTTTTCCACTTAAAACAATAAAATGAAATTTAAGAAGGGACCTCGTACAATTTGCATGAAAATCTGGTTTCGGTCCAATTGGCTGAAATTGCAATATAATATAAATCAAAGCCTCCTGATCGAAAAATCCTAATGGATACAAATACACAAAATTAAAAGTTTTCTTGATAGGTGGGGCTGATCAAAGAAAAATATGACCACAAGCCAATCTAATGTCCTGCTTAAAATTTTAAGATGAGGTGCAGTGTGTTTCCAACAGTTTGATCTACTAACCCTTATTTGATTTTCAGGTATGAAAGAGAGAACACCTATTCTTTGGTGCCATTCTTTATATTTTTTTTGCTTAAATAAGGATACTCTGTATGAGTACCGAAACGTTGGCAATATAATTTTAATTTTTATTCTCAAGTTTCTTTTATTGTGAGTTCATAATAATAAAAATAAAAAAGACTAAAGAAGGAAAACGAGAATAAAGAGGATGTGGTTGGTGACCTTCTCATTTGCTTTTCTCTTTTTTATTTTTGTCTGAAATTTTGGATTTAAACAAAAAAATTTTCAGATTACAATTAGAGCATATTTTCTTTCTTCGTCGTGGTTCAAATTTAATCTAATTAAAATTTTTCTTCTTATAATTAATTAATTGTATCAATCCTTCAACTTTTTACTTTTGTCTAAAGAAAAAAGCAGATCCTGCGTCCATTTCCAAATTGAAACATGAATTAGCATAGTTCATATTCTCTTGTCCAACCAACGAAATGCCATATTTTTTTCACGACTTCATTGTCATCTTTTCCCACTTTATAGTTATCTATAATTGACTTTTGCGTGACGAATTTGCTTTTTTTTAGATAGTTCGATGCTTTTGTTTATGTACCTATTTAGCAAATAGCTTCAATATGTTCAGCCATAAAGAAACTCTCTTTGCGCTTTTCCCCATTCAATATTCCACAACTTGTTTTTTATATTCTTCATCAATTCCTGCATCTTCAGATCAGCACAAAATCTAATTCTAAGTCTTTGTTCACAGACGAATTGTAGAGGCTAGAACCAATACCAAGTAAAATGTTTTGATAATGTATGTGCTTGTATGTTGCAGGTTTATTTAAAAAAATTACTTTTTAAAATTAATAACCCATTAGTCATAAATTATAATAATGCAAGAGAAAAAGAAAAATTTGCCCTTGCTTACCCAAAATCTTTGACGCTTCCAAATTTAATTTAAATAGCAGCAAGTTCTAAAAGGTTAAAAATATAAAAAATAATTATACTGCTTGTTTAATTGAAGTTCTCCAAATATTAAATAAAGATGATCAAATACATATATTTTTATCTGGAGAACCACGGCATGTTCTCCTTCACCTGACTTAAACGTCAAAAACAACCAATTACGCAATTGTCGAGATGACAAAAGTGTAAATTTCTCGTATTGTCTAACTTTAATTAGATCCGATAAAAATCTTGATAATTATTGATTGTATTAATTATTAAAATTTTTATACTATGGTAAAAACATGGACAAATATAATAATAATGAAAGTGACCAGGATAAATTACTTTTTTTAATTTTGCATGTATGTAGAAAATCAAGCCGTATTCTATGAATTCAATTTTTGAATTTTGGGCCTTTTAGTTCATTAAAAGTAATTAGTCAAATTTAATTCCCTGTATTAAATAGTTTCTTCTTCCAAATAAAAAAACTGTTTATTTTAAAAATGTTTTGTATGCTAGCAGAAATTTGTAATAATACTATTTGACTTCTTCGAAAACATAAAATTGTTTACTTTTGAAATATAATATTATAAGTTCAAAAGAAGCTAATTTTAAATGTGCTACATTCAGAATTCAAGATATTGAAAAAACAGCACTGCAAATTGTTCAACTATTGTTGTTCTTACGTATACTCTCTACGATGCCTGTGATTGGCCACAGCACCCCACCATGGAGACAGGACGCACCTAAATGGCCCATCAAGTCTCATTTTAAAAAAATCCGGGAGGACGAAAAGCCAAATCGGATTTTTATTATAGCCGCGGTCTTCCCAGATTTTTTAAAATAAGATTTGATTGGCCAATCAGAAGCATCCTGTCTCCATCATGGGGCGCTCTGGCCAATCGCAGGCATCATCAATATTATACATAGAATAACATAACCTGATACCTCAGTTTAAGTTCAGCCCTGAAAAAGTCAACTACAATATTCACGAAACGTCGGCAAAATTCGTAGTTTTGCTAACGTTTAAAGCTCAAAGTATCCCTTTTATCATTATGAATCACCGTGAAAGCAATAAATCTATTATTCAAGTATTAAGACTTTCAATATGAATTTTTTAAAGTTTAAGCCAAAAAAAAACTTTTTAATTTTGCGCGTTTTCATTATAATTATTCTACTAATTTAACATTTAATTTAAATTTTAACCCAGAAGTTGCAAAACATGTTGTGTTTACTAATTTATAGAATCGACTAAGAAATTAAAGGAATCAAAAATGATCCATATGTGTTCAGAGAATTGAAAAATTTTCAAAGAAATGCAAAGTGTTCAAAATCATTAGGTATGGTAAGATAAACATTACCAGTTTATTGTGTTTTTCAAGAAATAATGATATTTATATTGCGCAGTAATTAATTTTCGTTCTTTGTAATTGTACAAAATATCATAAATCTCAATAAGATAGAAGAAAAAAATCAGATAGCGACAATGCTTATATAAGGTTAAACATTTTAAAACCGGCTAATTAGTTAAACTCTTATTAAAATTTTCTAAAAGTGGATTCTTCTATTTGAAAAAATGTGTTTCCTAATCTCAATTATCTGCTTCATATTAGTAACTTACCCTCATTCTGTTGGTAAATATATTATCCATTTCTTGAAATTGCTTTTAATTTTAGTATATTTACTTCCTATTCAAAGTAGTTCAAATAAAAATATCATTCTTCTCAAATGTTAAACTGTACCTAATAAAAATATATAATTTTTTTTATACTAATAAATGGTTTGTCAGCAGACAAGACATTACTGCGTCGATTGAACCTACTACTGCGTCTTTATCTTGTGAATTTTCTACTTAGTTATGTATATTTTCTTAATTACCTTAAAATAAATAAAAACTTACAATCATTTTTTCTGACATTTTTAGGACCTAAAAAGAATATCAATTATTTATTTGATCCGTTTATTTTTATGAGAGTTATCGTGTTGACGGATGGGCGGCCGTGCGTAGAGACAGAAAGTCAGACGCCATCGTAAAAACTTAATTTCCGGATTCAGGGGGTCTCGAAACGTGGAAATCAGTTGAAAAACTGTTGTGTCAAATTTCGGACAATTCTAATACTCTCTCAATCAGACTTCACGAATTTAAACGAAATATAATCCTCTCCTTCTTTTTGCAGAGTTAAGTTCAGAGTCGGAATTTACACCTGATGGTGACCGCATTTCTTCTACGCCTCGAAGCAGACCTTCTTCTTCTTTTTCTTATCAAAGAAATCAACGACCTGAGATTGACCTAAATAGTCCTCCTGCTGAGTCTACCTCTCTTGCCGAGTCAACTTCTCTCGCCGATGCTTTTCCTCGTACCAGGACCAGGTCCCCTGCCACTCGTTATCCCCCATCCATTTCAATAGCTTCAACTATAAGGCTTCCTTCTCCTGATGGTTATGGGTGTGGACTTGATCAACTGGAATTTATTCGTCTAATTCCCTATTATAATCGGCAGCTGAAATTCGAACTTCGAAGATACACTTTTCCTGTCGATCAATCAATTCTAATAAAAACAGAAAGTCAGAGATATGTCTCTGTGCCATATCAAGAACACATTGTATTATCTGCAGTCAATGGTGACGTATTTGCGATTTTGAAGTCTGCAAATGAACTTGGTGGAATATACGAACGTACGACTCACGGTGTAAGGCGTATGAAAATAAATATGTACCAGTCGAAGTTTACCCCATTATACAAAGAAGATATCGATGGAGCTCCAGTGGGTCTTCGACGAGATATTTATGCCAATTATGCAATATATAATATTAAATACGCTCCTATACCTAAAATGCTTTGCTTTCCATCTAAACTCAATTAAAAGTGTTTTTATGTAACTGATAATCATATTGAAAAGTTTGCATATAATATGTATGTGTTTTATGGTTAGGAATCATTGTTTTTGGTAGAAAATTTATATTTTCAGGGTTACAATTGTAACTATTTTGTAGAAGATTCGCCTTTGTTGGTAACAATTTGAGCTCCTTTTCTCAGAAATGTTGAAATTTGTGTTCGTCATTAAAACTTTATTTCGCCTTGAATCAAAAAACAACACGCGGGCGATCGATAATGTTATATTCAATAATGTTTAAAATAATCTAAGATTATAAAAGTAGAATAATAATAATATGATATAAAATATTCTAAAAAATAAAATCCTATCTCTTTTTTTACATTCCCTTAGAGTTAAAAGATATATAGTATCGTTTCAAATCAATTCTTTCTCCCCTAGAGGCTGTAATATCTATGATTGTAGTATGGTAGAAGGATAAAAGAGCCTAGCCGTCACGGACTTGCTGGTTCTTTGGTTAGAGTTTTCTCTCTGACCAACATCGAATTTAGAATCAGGACAAGAATGGCCTACGGACTACATAGAGACTATTTAAGGAACTTCCATTGTTGTGCACTTTCGCACTTTCGTAATAGAGACGCACCAAATCCTCTTACATCGTCCCGCATGCTGTGGCTCCCAGCGGCAGCTCACGGGTCGCCCCGACGATCCTTGGGAAGCGACAAACATTTCAATATCTTTAATATACTCTCCATGATTTATGGGTTTTAGTGTTCTGTTTAGCCCCTTTCCTCTTCGTTATCTGCCCGTTTGGCATTGGCAACACTGTCATTAGCAGTGTATGTAAAGCTAAATATAAAACGTTTATACTTGGTAATATATCAATGAGCTTTGACGGACAATATGTCAAGATTGATGAAAAGTGTACTCTCGCGAGAGAGGCATTACCATTGTAATGATCCGCTCGAAGTCGGTTGATCGGAACAATGATGTCGCGCAAAAGCTTTTTTTTATAGAACCACGGTCTGTCACAGTCTTCGTAATGAAGATCAGAATTTTTTTTCCTTTGTTGGGGTCTGTATTAAGGAGTGACATTTTGGTATTTGTATTCATACCAAGTTTAAAGAAGTCTTTCAGGTGTTTAAACGGTAGTTTATCGAAATCGGTTGGCCTATCGCCAACAGTGGATGTCACCCCTTTCGCTTTTGCGTTGCTGAAATTCAGAGTATTTGGGTTTAATTTCGTAGAGACACAGATTTGTATTAATATTGAAAAGAGTATTTTGCAGGCATTCCAGAACACTGAGCGAGTCATACATAACGACGTTGCAGGCATTGCTGCTGTTCAGAGCTAGATCTAGTGCATCTCTTACTGCGATATATTCTGTTACTCTCGCCCGTATAAAGTACCATTATATCTAGAGAGTGTAAGTCATTACATATTCTACTTAGGTTTGAACGGTCGTTATTTTTTGGAACAGTAATCCTTTTAAACGGGTCTGGGGTCGTCAGATGTTCTGACGAATATTGTTCGCCACAAGAGTATAATCTCTATAACACATCTCCATATTTTTTAATATACCTCCAGGCACTCAATGAGCTTAATAAGTAGCTCATGCTTCACATTATCGAATGCATTTCGGCAGTCAATTTAAGCCATGGCCAGGCTGCGTCGATACCTGATAGAATCCTGGGTAATACACCTGTCTATTAACAGGTTCTCTCTGCAACCAGTCAGTCTTCCCTTGCATTTGCGTTCTTCGACTATTACAATCCATACCGACTAGATAGATATTAATATCCCTTCTTTCAGGATGCCAGTAAATAGCTTGTAGATTGTGTTTAAAAAAGCTATGTGTCAGTAATTCTTTGGACTAAACACATCTACGGTCTTAAGGTTCAGTACCGTGCGTGCTTCAACTAACCACTGCAGGATGGGTTGCTCTCGGTTTAGGAAATTAGTTAATATACGAGCGAATTGTTGATGCGTAGCAGTCAACTTCTTCCACAAAAAGTTTTTGATTTCATGTGACCCTGGCGCTTCAATTTTTTTAGTTCTAGCGATAACTTTCTTTAGTTCATCAGCAGTCACTATTTGATACTCCTCTTCTCTTCTAAAAATTACAACAATTGCCTCTTGCAAAAGTTAGTCAGTCAGTCAGCCAACCAGCCAACCGGTTAGCCAGTCAGTCAATCAGTCAGCCTGGAAGTTAAATCTAACAGTTTCACATACAATATGTAGAATTTGGAGATTCTCAATTTAATCGCATTTTAAGTCTCATTTTTGCCTGCTCCGTTGGCGGCGGAATGGGCGAGGAGGCACTAGAAGAACTAACCTTTACGAGGACACCGCTGCAAACACTTCCATGTCCTTCTTTGCGAATGTACGTGTTTAAGGTTCTTCCTTTTTAAGGCGCCCGGATCTTTTTGGTTTGATTAAGCTTCATATTGAGGGCGTTAATACGCATAGCCTATGAAGCAGCGAACAGTTTTTCCAAGCTTTTTTGTTCACTTAACACTACACAGGAAATTTCAAATGTTTAGAAAACTTTGTAAAAGTTGTTGCTAGTGTTTCTTTACGGTCTGTTACGTAGTCGGTGGGGGTATTTTGACCCGATTACGTAAAATTTGCAATATTTCAAATTTCTGTACCATAAAATACGAAAATAAACATTTCTAAATAAATAGACTTAGTTCACCATAAAATTTAGTTCTGAATGTTTCTAAAGGTTATTGATAGAAGAGAAAATTGAAATTCTAAATAAATATTTAATAACGTAAAATAGTAACGTTATGAATATATTGCCACCACACTATAATTTTTAAGCTTTCTTACATTTTCAAAGACATAAGAAACTTTACATCATGGGCAAAAACTTGTTCTGCAGAATTTTCAATACACTTAGTAGCTTCTTATAATAATGATTAAAGATTCAAGGAGAATGGATTTTTTTCCAAATTTCTGAAACTTTTAAATAGTTTAGATTTTATTTTAAAAAGAATAACCTTATGCATTAATAAATTTATGTAAGCATAAATTTACAATTTTGCAATATTGCATAATTTTATAAATATTTTGAACAAGTTTTAGATATATACAGAAGATTTAAAGAGATAACAACGTAATTAAAACTTGTTAGGATTTTTTTAAAAGAAGTTTTTAAGGTTTCACTAAAAGAAACCATTTTTTTAGGTTCCTATAAAATATAAAAACTTTTTTTAATTTAGAAATGGATAAATCTGAAAAATGTATCCGTGCTCAAAAAATTTTAATCTCTTCCAACAATATTAAAAATGAGAATAATGTTCTACCAAAACAGAAGAATTATTAACAAAATCGTTCAACTTTAAAAAAATAAACGAAATTACATATGAATATTTCAAACAAAAAAAGGAATTTTTGAACAAACAATTGAATTTTTAAGAAAAAAATTGTATAAGTTTTTAATGAAACAGTTGAATTGGCAACAAAGAATACTTATTTTAAACAAGACGATTAATTTTTCGCAAGAGTAGACGGATATTAAACACAATAAATCAATTTTAAAACAAATAGTAGAATTTTCAAGCAATTAGTTGAAGTTTCAACAATAGACATATATATATATTTTTTTTTATCTATTAGCAGTATAAATATTTGAGGAATATTTTAGCAGGAAAGTTAAAGTAGAGGAAATTATGAGAAAGTGAAAAAAAAAGAATTCTCCCATTTACAATACTTCACGACACAAATTGTGTCCTTACTTGATTAATTAATTTTTTTTGGTGACAATTACAGAGTTTAATTCGTGTGCCAAACCTCAATCCAATTGAATTCGTCTTTCAATTGTTATCCGGTATCTAGACATTTTTTGGGAACTTACGTTGTTTGATGTCAAAATGGAATTTTTTATTTTTTATGATTTTTAATGCGATAAAAATGGGCATTTTCGATTTTCTAGAAAAAGTCAAGCAGTTATTCCACAACTCTCGTAGAGTTTTCAAAAAGTAACGCTTTTGTTAAATTGTTCAAGTATCCGAGAACTATGGATAGTCGCATATAGAATTTTTTCATATTGAAATAAGTTGTCTCAAAATTAATTAAAAAATGATCTAATAATTTTCTTTGGTTAATTTAATTGATTATTGTCTCGCTCAAAGTGTAGTGTTGAAAAAAGTAAAAAAGTTGTTAAAAATTTGCAAAAAGCAGCCACTTTCGAGTTCTATTTTATGAGAAGAATGGTATAAGCAGTAACAAGTTGTCTGGTAAATTCCTTTTGTTAACTTGAAATAATTATCAATACACTCTTATTAAAAAGTAGACAGTAATTCAAAAAAATTTCTATAAACAATAAGAATTTGTTTAGAAACAGATTTTATTATTTAAATATTAATATAATTAACACCTTTTCTGTTAAAAACAATACATATTTAAAAAATCGTTAAAAAATCAAAATCTGTTCCAGAAACTACCCAAAATCAAGTTTTCTACCATTGGTTTAGTCTGGGACCCCATTAAAAAACTAATGGGGGTTATATTTAAAAAGAAATTAATAATCTGTATTATTTAATTCATTGCAAACGGAAATGTTAAATTAAAACTTGATTTGCCCTATAAAATAATATATAATAATAATGCATTATATAATAATGATAATAAAATTTCCCCGAATATACATTCATAATAAAATAGATATTTTTGACTGAGCAAATATTTGTTGACTAATAAAATCAGTAACTCTTTTCTTCTCTTCAGTGGCTTACTTTCCACTTACCAAATCTATAAAATTTTAAAAGAAAGTGTTCAAATATTACCTGACATTATTTTCCAACTTTTTAGACCCTCCCGCTACTACCCTTTCTACCATACCGGAACATTATTTTGGACCCTTTACATCTCAACCCCGTTACGAATCATTCTTTGTATTATGTTTAAAGGCATAATAGACGTTGTCTAAATAAAACAGAAAATAGACATGATCGAAGCTAAAGAATATTAATAATAATGATATTTACAGCGAAATCCCAGAAAAGCACAGCATCTAGAAAGTAATTTGGTCATGCATTACTAGAGGTCAGATATGCAGAGCCAACGCAAAGGCATTCACTGCTCAAGACGAACATCACAAATGATCTGCTTGCACTAATAGAATACCTTAACAGCAAGGTTTTACCTATGAATTTAAACGCAACAAATGCTGCTTAAAGATGCAAACTCTTGTACAATGTGCAGCTGTGGCAATGTCAGAATTTTGGGCCACAGAACTAGGTCTACAAATGCAGTCTTTGTACCAGCATGGGATCAGGATACACCGTCGGAGATCAGTATGGAGATGGATGTCAGCAGCATATAGTGCATATTGGGTTGATTAGCTCAATATAAAAAAGGAAATGAAACTAGAAAATTGATGAAACATATTACTAACATCTTCCACTCGCGGTGCGTCGAGGCATTAACACAATCAATATTGAATAATATAATAGACTCTTAACGGCAAATAATTAATTTTCTTACTGCCAGATTGCGTCAGTACAAGAAAATTAGTGCACGAAGTGAATAAAATCAAAACTTTCAGGAAGACGAAATAAGGTTCTATCGTGAACTGAGTGTAAAACAAAATAACCCGTAAGACTCTGAAGTCCTACAATTGGAAGACATGAATGACTATTGATCGCGTGTTTGGGGAGAATGAACAAATTCAATTTGAACACTGCGTGGAGCAAACTGGAGAAAGCAAAAGCAGGTAATAGTACTGAAATACAGCTGGCAAACATCACAGCTTTAGATGCTTCAGTCGTCTGGATAAGGGAATGCAACTGGAAAGCCCCAGGTCCGGACATGGTGCACAACTTCTGCTGCAAGTACCGGACTATGATTCTGTTTAACGTTGAATCCATTGAGAGAAACGCTAAACATCATGTCTCATGGGTTCAGAATACATCATAATGAGAATGAACACCGAGGCAACTGCTGTGGGTGAGTCACATAAAAATCTAAAGATTATTGAATCTCAAAGGTATTTTGGATACGATTGTTAAGACAAGCCACTCGGCAAAGAAAATCTTGGCAACGGAACATCTATATTCAAAATCATGGCAGAAACCATTAAGAAATTAGAAATAAAAAGGTTTTTAATAATAAAACGAAGATTATTCTTATATTGGGATGTTCTCATTCAAACTGATCACTAAATCCGAGCCAATTGGCCTGACATCATGGGGCGAGAAAAATGATGAAAGTGTCTGCATCATCGACATTGCTTGTTTACTTAACTGAAATTTGCAGTCAACCTATACTATGAAGATCCATAAGCACAGCGACTTAAGGTATCAAGCAAATACCGTGTGAAAGATTGTGAATCATGAATCTATTCATTAGCTGTCGCATTTTAAGAAACTTCTTGAAGCATCAGGAGGCAACCGACTAAAAATCTGTGGAATGGCTCTGTCCCGTCGATCCATTAGAATTAATCATCGTTTAATAAACTGAACAAAAAAGTTATCCGGGTTTATAAAAAATTTTAACATTATTGTTTAACAGATGTTTATGTTTTTTATGGTTAAACAATTGTTGCTAACAGTGAAAATTGCTATTGTTATATAATTTTTATAACTCTTTAAGAATGCCTAGGGTGCGCGGATATTAAATCTTGCAGCTTCGCGCTCGTTAATAGGGTACCTCGCGCTTCACGCCTGGAAATTTATTCTTTGAATTTGTAATGCTTGAAAGAAACTTATCAAAAATATTCTACAATTCTTCTTTTATATTTTACACATATCTTGCGTCCTTTGGTGTAATATTACAGTTTTAAAAGTCTGCATATTACTTACGATAAAAAAATTAAGGGTATGCGTCGTTTGGTTCCAAAACTTTAAGGTTATGTTGTCAAATTTCAGGAAATTATAAGATTTGCTTCTTTGGAAATTATGAGAATGTAATAAATTATTACGAATTTCTAGCACTTCATTGGGTAATTAATTTTTGTACAAAAAGTACGCGTTCTATCAATTAGTGGTTATTAACGTTCATATAAATATTTTCTAGGATCAAAATTTTTGTTAAGTAATCCTTTTTCGAATCCTGCATAGATGGACCAAAAAGTGGAATGTTTTATTTTGAATAATTTTTTGTGCAATGAAAAATTGAATTTTTGAATTTCCGAGAAACTCAAAAAATTTGTTATGATAATCTTGTCATGCTTCCAAAAATCATTTTTTTTTCTTTTCTTTACTATTTTTCATATCGTGCGTTGTATAGCTTTATATTTGGATTTCCGATTGATTTAAAAAATTTTAAGAACCTAAAAAAATGTGCCACAAACCGACTTGATTCGTTGACTTTTTCGAGAGTTATCGTGTTGATGGATAGACATCCGGACAGACAGACAGTCTCGAAATGTGGAGATCGGTTCAAAAACTGTGGTGCATTTAATAACTAAATGTATGTGAGCAATCATCAATTCTTATTGAATAACTAATACTTATAAGTGAATTACATTTTCGTATCATTTTTGGCCAATTCTATAGGAAAAATTTATTTATTTCAGCGTTAAATACTTGCCATGAAGCCATGTTTATAAACATTGCAAATTATTTATTATCTTCTGTGAATTAAATTTAAAAATGGGTTTTGTCTGTACATCACTCAAAATTACTGCGAGTAATATTCATTAAGCTATTACAATTAGCGTCGTAAATTGTATCTGTTTGGCACCTTTTTATTAAGATCGAAATGTGGAAAAAGTAACCAAAGGTGTAGAGGTGTATAAAAAGTATAAAAAATAAAGATATATGTATTAAATCCGTTTATTTCTTTAATCCACAAATACATTTTTCTTATTGCAGAATTTTATTTATCAGGCGAAGTCAAATCGAAAAATTAAAATGTTAAAACTAATTTACAGAAAAATTATTGATATTTGCAATTATATACTCGAAGAAAAGAGAGATTCAATCCCAATTTAAAAAGTAGGTTTTTACATGATTTAAGGTGAAAATCTGTTTGCATAAAAAGAAATTTATCAGATCAGAAAATACAATATTTAAAAAGAAAAATAGTTTTTATTTATGGCAAAGAAGAGCGATAAAATGAAAAAAAATCAAAATAACTCTTTATTGCTTATGTAATTCCGTGCGTAGTGCGCAATGAATTTCTAAACCGAATTTCAACCTTTTAAATTTCATTCAGTAATAAGCTGTGATCCATAGATTTTTATTATTTAATGAACTGTAGAAATTCATTGCGCTTTAGACACCAAATAATAGCCAATGTTTGACATTAGAATAGAAAAGTCATTGAAAATCAATCTAATAAAAATCATATTCGTATGTTCATTTTTTTAATTATTAATTCGCAAATTAGTGCACAAAAAGAAATTCTCTACAGCAGACGTACCTAATAGCACACCAGTTGCACAACTGCGCATGCGTTAATCAGAGCTAGTAAAAGCTATTATTTACGCATGCGCATTATTACCCCAGGGTCGAGTTGGGAGACCTAGTTTGTTGGCGTCCACTGCGCCAAAATCTTTATAGAAACTGTGCTAAGCCTACGCACAACTGTTGTACATTGGGTGCGCTACTGATCTGCCACAAATTCTTGTCGTGTAACCACTAATCCGTGAAATAATTTTTAAGTAATTCCGTGTAACCAATAAACCAATATATCCTGTTTTCCTAAGCTCTAAAATATTACTAAAACTAGAGACAGTAGGAAAAAAGTAAATATTGGTTTCTCCTTGAGCGAGGGCGGCTGTCGACATCATAAAAGGTGTGAAGTCTGAAAAGTCAATTATTAGTCAGCGCTACGCCAAAATCGATGCTAAACAATAATTTGCTGAGTGCATTCCACCCGTGAATATCCGTCGAACTCGATGTAACTTGTTGGCCGCTTACCAATAATTCACGCGGTATTCTTTGCCCCTTCTGATTAGTTTCTATTACAGCAGCCATTAGATCACCGATTCTCAATACTAGTCCAGGAACTGGTTCAGTTTGCAAATCCTTTATACTTTGTGTTCCAGTAGTTGTTTTGTAATAGAGGCACTTGTCAGTTGGAAGATTTAAACTGCCATCCACAAGAACAAGGTTATTGTACGCCTGTGAACTTAATTCTGCAAAAAGAAATAGAATTAGATTAATTTTGATACTTGAAATATTAGTGGGACGATAGTCGTGGGGGCTAAGGCGCAGGCTTTGAACCCACTCTGTCGGCTTGCGGGTCTGATTCCCGCCTCGCACTCTAGAAGAGCCTCGATGGATCACGCGGAGAACACTAGCCTACCAAGGGAATAGTTCATCTCCGGAGAGTCGTCTCTACTTAGATTGTTTCATTTTGCTTACGAATCAACACGTTTTTTCATGTTAAATAGAATAATTGATTGCACCTCGAAAGCGATTTAAATAATTTGCTTTTTATCAGTATTCCCAAAAAACGCTGAAGATCTCGATCACTAGATAAAAAGCATAGAAGAGATGAAAAAATGGACAAATAGCAATCGCAGATAGATAACCTAGTTACAAAATATTCAGGTGACACTAATCAAGGCTAGTAAGAACATAAATGTCACAAGATGCTCACCAAGAGCTCATTTCAATTCCTTTTTACTTTTGTTATTTCAGAGCACGAGATAGAAATAGATAGATAGAAATCCAGAGAGCCAAGTTGAGCAAGCATCAGCTAAAGACAACGGTCTAAGGGTGCTCGGAATGATCAAAATTTGTACTTACAAAGAGGTTAAGTACCACCCTTAGTTGAACAACACATGGTCAAGTGGATCATTGAAGGACTTCCAGAGAAGAATAAAAAAAGACATCCTGGAGACTTACAATAAAAAAGGAGACGCTCCGCGTTTTCATTGACTTTGCGAGATACGTACTTAAGTAACAGCGGATTGCATAGGCGTAACACGCAGTTTGCTGCACAGAAATTTTCCCCATCTGAATACTTTTCTCTACACTGCTGATTAGTCTCATCATATGCAATAATAATGAATCCAACACACGCCATGGGCGCTCGGAACATATAAAAGTGCTTCTAAACACTACAAATGTGGTAAGTGCAATAACTGGTTTCACACACGATGTGTTAAAACTAACTGTGTCTTTCTTAACAAAGAATGGATTTGTTGCTGTAGCGTATGCTTGTCTCTTTTGTCACCTGAAATCAGTGGCATTACCACTAGATCTAGGAAATTTTCTAGTAATTCTGATAAGCCTGATACCTCTTCAAACCATTCTACTGTGGCTTCATCATCCGGTAATTCAGATGCTGGCGCTACACTTTCCGTGGCCCCCTCTTCCCCCTCCCCCTCCGAATGTTGATGTCGCTACTCATACTGCAATCTGCAAACATCTCGCTGGGCCTTTGAAATGACATTACCACGAAGATTAATGAAGTCAACGATAGTTTAAAAAAGGTTTCAGAAGAAAATAGAGTAGTCGTCTGTAGACTCGATGAATTGGAAAAACGAATCGATCAAGTTCAATCTACTACGGGACATACATCCAGTCAAAATAGTCTTAAATTAACGTCTTAAGCTCAATGCATGCACGTTGAAAACAAACAAACTCGTAGAATACAAAAGAAACCTCGAATTGCTCATTGCTGGACTACCTGCCTCGCCTGTTGGAGACATCTTGCAACGAATGATGGCTATTTCTAGCATACTCAATTTCACCATCAGCCTCATGACATTGTTAACATCTACAGGACAGGTTCTTCTCGCCAGGATAAGCTGAGGTCTATACTAGTAAAATTGTTCGTGACCGAATTTTCTCGGCCAAGCGATCTTCTGGTAAGTTAAAGGCCAGCATGATTGATCCTGCTTTTGGTGATTCACTCATATACCTAAATTACAACCATTCTCCTGAAACATATGCTTTATATAAGCAAACATGCTCCTGTCTTCAACAACTTAAAATCCCGATAAAGAATTCTTGGATCAGAAATGAGATGATCCCCTCAAGATCCCTTCCGTTCTCCCCACAGCGTTATCGGTTAGGGCCACAGAGCGCCAAAATATTTTAAACTTAAAGCTTTAAACGTTGTAAATTTAAACCTGACAAGCATGACAGAGGTACATTATTATATTTACCAATCAAACTGGAGAAAATCGCCAGAGTGAGGAGAGGAGCTCCAATAAAGAACTTCATCTTCGTTAAATCGAGGATCCTGATAAATGGAGATTTTTCGACAAAGAAATAAAAGCTTTCTGAAAGAAAAATAAAAACGGAACTAAATAAAATATTTTCAAAAAATTCTTTCCTGTAAGTCAGTCAAAATATTATAAAGAAAAAATCGATCTCTTCTAATTTGCAAAGACTTGACAACAAAAACTTCAAAATTCTAACTCAATAAACATAATTAAAAAGAAAGGTAAGCGCAAAAAATGGCCTCTTTTAATTCAGAAAAAATTGAAAAATAAAATATTTTGTCAATAACTAAAAATATTAAATATTATAACTAAACATTAAAATAAAACATCAGGACTAAACATTAAACTTAATTTAATTATTTTGGAAAAAAAGTTTATGATTATCAAATATTGCGGCATGAAATTGGAAAATTTGAGAAGTAGTTTGAAAGGAATCAAGATAATAAAAAAATAAAATTTTAAGAAGTATGATTTTTTTATTTTTAATAATTATTTTAATTAAAAAGACTATAACCAATGAGACTACTTCTAAACTATAAAGATGAATTTTCTAGATAAAAGTAAAATGTTTACCTAAAACAGATAAATTTTGAATTTAAACCAGATAGTTAAATTTTCAGTTAAAAAATTAATTTTAAACCAAATAAAATGCCTTCGTAACGGGATAGTTAATTTTCAATTAGACAGATGAATTTAAGACCAAGAGGATTAAGTTTCTATAAAAAAAGATGAATTTTCGATAAAAAATTACTTTAGCTTAAATACTTAAATACTTCAGCTTTCAGTAAAGAAAGTCTGTCGTTTCCAATAATTCAAGATAAGTAAAAATATGTCACAAACAAATCTGGGAGATTTTCAGGCAATTTATTTAATAATTTATTCTTTCAAATTTTACGAAAAAGACATATTTTGAAAGATATTTAGAAGGTTTAAGAATACATGCTTATATTTTTGTATTTTTAGGAAAAATAGAAATCGTTTTACTTAAAAGTTTTTAATTTAAAGGAATCTGCATTATCATCAGAGATAGTTATCATCAAAAAAATTAATTCGAATGGAAAATTTTAAATTATTTTAAAACATTTTAATCGATTTTATCCAATTCTTCAATAAGTATATGAGATATTTAAATTGAAAACTTTATCAGAACTTGGGAAACATTGTCTTTTTCGTTTAAAAATTTTTGTGTTTTGTGTAGCATTTGTATGTTGGAGAAACTTTATCTTCTTTGTAAAAAATGTTCTTATCAATCCAAACTTCTAGAATAAATTTTTTTATTATCTTCTGGAAATGCATTAAATTTTATAAAAATTGTGTCTTCGTTTGAAAATTTAACTATTTTTTAAAATAAAGTTTCCAATTTGTAATCTTTTTTGTATCCAAATTAATTTTTTATGGTTAAGTATTCTAGTATTTTCTGAAAATATTAATATTATAATCATAGTATTTATTT
>JAAAKG020062030.1:0-17788 GCA_010014905.2 Druon quercuslanigerum | reverse complement strand
GACTTTCTGGGCGTGTTTTCCTGTGCAACGGGCAGCGAAAAAACAACCGGGGGACCCGGGGGGGGGGGGGGACCGGCGATGACGCCCCGGTGGACCACATGGGAGGGGGGGGGTCAAAAAGTGGCAAAAATTAGGCCACGTGGTTTATGGAAGCCCCCCTAGGGGATATTCAAGTTTAAAACTATACATTAAAATGCGTTATCACGAATTCTGGGATGCCCAAGTTCAGAGATATTTAAGTTAAAAATTTCGCTTCAGAATGCGTTATACTGAATTAGGGGATATTAAACATTGGAAATATTCAAGTTGAAAACTAGAATTTTAAATGAATCAGGCCGAATTCGGGGATATTCAAGTTCATAAATATTTAAGTTTAAACTTGAATTTCAAATACATTAAGCTGAATTTAGATATGTTCAAGTTCAGAAGACCTCCGAATGCATTACATGGAATTCAGGGATATTCAATTTAAAAAATTGACTTCTAAATGCATAATGCTGACTTGAGGGAGATTCCAGTTCAGTGATATTCAAGTGAAAAACTTGACTTCCAAATACATTACACCTAATTCAGGGATATTCAAGTTGAAAAAATTTCAAATGCATTATGTTGAAAACTAGAGTTTTAAATGATTTATGCCGAATTTAGGGATATTCGAGGTCAGACATATTTAAGTCGAAAATATTTCTAAGTAGGTTATGCCTAATTCTGGGACATTCAAGTTCAAAGATTTTCAAATTGAAAATTTGGCTTCCAAATGCATTATGTGACACTAGGGGATATTTAAGATCGGGGATATTCAAGTTAAAAACTAGACTTTCAAATGCATTATGCTGAATTTAAGGATATTAAAGTTCGGGGATATTTAAGTTGAAAACTTGACTTCCAAATGCATTACGTCAAGTTCCGGAATGTTCAAGTTAAGAAAATTTTGCAATTGAATTACTCAGAATTCAGGGATATTCAAGTTCAAAATTTGGTCTCCCAATTCAATAAGCTGAATTCATGGATATTCAAGTTCATAATTATTGAAGTTTAAAACTTGACTTCCAAATGAATTATGCTGAATTGGTGGATGTTGACGTTCGGGAATATTTAAGTTGAAAACCTGACTTCTAATTGCATTACCCCGAACTTAGGAATATTCAAGTCAAAAATATTTCCAAATACAATATAGCGAATTAAGGGATTTTCAAGTTGAAAATTTGACTCCCAAATGCATGATGTTGAATTTAGGGATATTGAAGTTCGGGGATATTTAAGTTGAAAACTTGACTTCCAAATGAATTACGCCAAGTTCAGGGATATTCAAGTTAAGAAGAATTTTAAATTGCATTGTGCCGAATTCAGGGATGTAAAATTTCAAAATGTGGTCACTAAATGCATTAAGCTGAATTTAGGGACATTAAAGTTAAAAAGATTTCCAAATACAATATACCGAATTAAGGGATTTTCAAGCTGAAAATTTGCCTTCTAAATGCATTATGTTGAATTTCGGGATATTGAAGTTCGGGGATATATAAGTTGAAAACTTTATTTCCAAATGAATTACGCCAAGTTCAGGGATATTCAAGTTAAGAAGACTTTTAAATTGCATTGTGCAGAATTCAGGGATGTTAAATTTCAAAATGTGGTCACTAAATGCATTAAGCTGAATTTAGGTATATTCAAGTTAGAAATATTTCCAATTACATTACGCCAAATTCAGGGATACTTAAGTTTATATTTATTAAAGTTGCAAATTTTACTTTCAAATGCATTATGCTGAATCGGGGGATATTGAAGTTCGGAAATATTTAATTTGAAAACTTCACTTCAAACTGCATTACCCCGAATTCAGGGATATTCAAGTTCAAAAATTGGTCTCCAAATGCATTAAGCTGAATTTAGGGATATTCAAGTTAAAAATATTTCCAAATACAATATAGCGAATACAGGGATATTCAATTTTAAAATTTGGTCTCCGAAAGAATTCGGCTGAATGTAGGGATATTCCAGTGGAAATTATTTCCAAGTACATTACACCGAATTCAGGGATATTCAATTTCAAAATTTGGTCTCGAAATGCATTAGGCTAAATTTAGGGATATTTAAGTTAAAAATATTTCCAAGTACATTATACCGAATTCAGGGATAATCAATTTAAAAAGATTTCCAAATACAATATACCGAATTATTATATTTAAGTTAAAAACTTGACTTCCAAATGCATTACGTTAAGTTCCGGAATGTTCAAGTTAAGAAAATTTTGCAATTGAATTACTCAGAGTTCAGGGATATTCAAGTTCAAAATTTGGTCTCCAAATTCAATAAGCTGAATTCATGGATATTCAAGTTCATAATTATTGAAGTTTAAAACTTGACTTCCAAATGAATTATGCTGAATTGGTGGATGTTGACGTTCGGGAATATTTAAGTTGAAAACCTGACTTCTAATTGCATTACCCCGAACTTAGGAATATTCAAGTCAAAAATATTTCCAAATACAATATAGCGAATTAAGGGATTTTCAAGTTGAAAATTTGACTCCCAAATGCATGATGTTGAATTTAGGGATATTGAAGTTCGGGGATATTTAAGTTGAAAACTTGACTTCCAAATGCATTAACCTGAATTCAGGGATATTCAAGTTTAAAAAATTTCCAAATATAATATACCGAATTGCGGGATTTTTAAGTTGAAAAGACTCTCAAATCCATTATGTTGAAATTAGGGATATTGAAGTTCGGGGATATTTAAGTGGATTATGCTAAATTCAGGGATATTCAAGTATATAGCCGAAATCCCTTAATATTCATTTTCTGATACCTAAAATAAAAATGGAAATATTCAATATTGTTAAAGTTAATCGATTTTAAGATCTCTACTGAAAAAATTCAGTTTCAACGAACAGCATTAAAATAAAAGAAAGTGAATGGAAGCCTGAGAAAAAAAAACGTATAAAAAATACTGAAGGACGCTTCTTTAGAGCCTTGTTACAAAATACTTAAAAGATAAAATGGCAATCGAAGAATGCCGAAAGGAGCAGGTCGTAACACCGGCAGGCGTAATTATGGACCAGAAACCGCTTACGGTGTCAGTGTCCAGAGACAGTCATAATAATAAAAGATTAGAAATCTCGGAAGATCAAAGGAACGGCAACTCAGATCTACTTTATCAAGTCTTCTTAATTTAGCTTTAAATTACGCCATTTTGGTTTTCGAACACCCTATCGCTATTTCAAGGCTGAAATATTTTTACGATTTCCAGTAAAAGCTTTTTAGAGGGCGTCCATAAACTGCGTTAACAATTGGAGGGGGGGGGGGGGGGGGGCACGCTTAAGTCTACGGTTGATAAAAGATTTAGGGGGATAGTGAATTGATGTAACCTTAAGAAACTTAGATAACATTTAGTTTGGGTAAAAATTCTACTATTTGGATCAGAATTAAATTATTTTGTAGGAAATTTAACTATTTTTTGAACAGTTCATGTTTTTTGGTCAAAAATTTAACTAGTCGGTGCAAAGTAGAAAGTAATAATATTTTTTGGTTTGAATATTTATTATGACATGGTTTTTGAGAATTTACCTTCTTTGGTTGAAAAATAAACAACTTGGTTGAAAAATTAACTTTTTTTGTTGAACGTTTATATTTTTGGTTCAAAATTGAACTATTTGTTTAAAATTTCATCATTTTTTTTCTCAAAATTAAACTATTCCTTGACTTATCATTCTTTTGTGTTTGATTAAAATAAGTTTTTGAGAATTAATGTTCTTGTTTGAAAAAATATTTTTGGTTGATGTCTTTTGTTGGAAATTATTTTTTTTACTGAGGATTTATCATTTTATCTAAATGTTTATCTTCTTCGTTGAAAATTTAAGTGTTTGCTGAACATTTTTTTATTTTTTTATTATCAAGAAATAATTTTTCCAACTAAAAATTTAACTATTTTTTTGTATTTAAAGTGATATTTTTAATTAAAAAATAACATTTTCTAGTTCAAAATTCAGAAGTTTGACTGAAAGTCGCGCATTTAGTTGAATACTCGTTTTTTTGCAAAAAATTTATTTTTATTGGTTAAAAGTTTATTTTTATTGGTTTAAAGTTTATTCTTCTTGGTTGACAAATCCATTAGTTTGGTTCAAAGTTTAATAACCTCAAAAAAATAATTCCAACAAATTTATCATTTCAGTTGAAAATTGACATTTTCGACTGTTTGGCTTAAAAATTTAAAAATTGATGGTAAATTAAACTATTTTGTTGAAAATGAACTTTTTTGTTAAAGTTTTATATTATTGATTGTGATTTCAAAAACTTAGTTCAAAATTCACTCCTTTTTTGGTTTAATTAAATAGTTTGAAAATTTTTTTTGTGCAAAAATTAATTTTTTTTTAATTAAAAATTTAAAAAATCCATTTATGATTAAAAAATCTTTTTTATATTAAAATTCAAATATTTTGTTTAAAAAGTACCTTTGTTCTTGAATGAAATATTATGTATTTGGTTGAGGATTCAATTAATTTGTTTTAAGGTATTAAAAAATGTTTTGATTATTTGAAAAATGGTAAAAAAAATTTTTTGTTTAAAAATACAACAATTCTATAAAAAAATCATCTTTTCTGATCATAAATGCTCTTATCTCCCTTTTTAAGAATTCTTATTTTTTCCGTTTTCAAGGAAAGTCCTCTTTTTTCGTTTTTCGCTTAAATTTTAACTAAATTAACAAAAACCAATAAAAAAATATAAATATTTTTTTATTAAAGTTAGTTATACTTTGTTTAAAAAATCTTCTATTATATTTTTGTTCTACTTTAAAAAATTAAAAAATTAAATTAAATTTAATTATTTTATTTTATTTAAAAAATTAATCCTTATAATTTAATTATTTTGTTCGAAATGCAAATATTTGGTTAGCGCAATCTTTTCGGTAAAAAATCAACAACTTGATTAAAAATTGAACCGAAACGTTAAAAAATAATTTTTCCGGTGGAAGATCTTCTTGGTCAAAATATCAACTTTTTTTAAATAAAAAATTCCTTTTTTATTTAAAGATTTATTATTTATATTAAAGATTCTAGTACTTGGTTCAAGATTTTATATTTTTTTCCAACTTCATTCATTTTAGTTAATAAATAATGTTATCAATTGAAAATTTAATTACTTAATTTTTTAGGGGAAAAATTGCCTTTTTGGTTGGATATTCAACAAATTGGTTAAATGTTGAATTCTTTGGTTAAAAACTCAACTATTTGGTTAAATTTTTTTGGTTGAAGGTTCATTATTTTAGTTAATAATTATACTATTTGGTTAAAGATTTTACTACTTTGTTTGAAATTCTTTTTTTTGTAAAGAATTAATTGTTTTACTTAAAATGTAATTATTCCATTTTTGTCTTAAAATTAATCTTTTAGACTACAAAGTTCAAATATTTGGTTAAATTTTTTTGGTTAAAGGTTCATTATTTTAGTTAATAATTATACTATTTGGTTAAAGATTTTACTACTTTGTTTGGAATTCTTTTTTTTTTGTAAAAAATTAATTGTTTTACTTAAAATGTAATTATTCCATTTTTGTCTTAAAATTAATCTTTTAGACTACAAAGTTCAAATATTTGGTTAAATTTTCATGAATCTTGATGAAAATTTGTATTTTTTAGCAGAAATTATCTTTTCAAAAATTTTATTTTGGGGATGGGGAAAAATAATTCAATTAGTTGTGAATTAATTTTTGTTGTTAAAAGTTCACATTTTCGGGGGAAAAATTCAAGTTTTCTATAGAAAATCCCTGCATTTGGCTTAAAATTTAACAGTTCAGTAAAAAATTAAATTCACTTTTTTTAAAGATTCATTTCTGGTTAAAAATTTAGATATTTATTTTTTTAGCTAAAAATGTATCCTTAAATTTAAAATCAAATTTTTTTCATTGAAATATCAACCATCAGATTTTCTCGTTAAAAATTTATCTGTTCCTGCTCAAAATTAAATTATTTAGTTAAAAATTCAGGTTTTTTGTTAAAAAATAATTTCTTTTGCGGTACATTTTTTAAACCCACATACACTTTTCTGCGAGAAAACTAAAATCTTTTGTTTAAAATTAATTTTTTTTTATAAAATTAATATTCTCTATTGAAAATGTATCTATTTAGTTACAAATTCAACAATTTTGTTGGAAATTCGTCCTTTCGGGATAAAAACTCATCTTTTATAGTAAAAAAATCACTTTTTGATTGAAAATTAAACTCATCGGGTCAGAAATTCAACAGTCTTCTAAAAAGCTTGTCTTTTTGGATTAAAGACACTATTTGGTTTAAAATATAATTTTTTGTGTGTAGAATATAAATTTTTAAAAATCCGAAAATATGGTAGCAAATTCCTCTTTGTTGGATGAAAAGAGAACTTTTTTCTTGAAAATTCACCTCTCTTTAAAAAATCGACATTTTTGCTTGAAAATTGAACTATTTGTTTAAAATTTTAAATATTTTTTTAAAAAATTCGTCTCCTTCGCTCTTTACCTGTTTACATAATTATAAAAGGACCCGTTGCATCCAATCAAATACCAATAACCGAATTTTTCGATTTTCTTTTAGTCAAATATTCCTCTTTCCAAACGGGGATTATAAGCGATCAAATGAAATTTTATTAGCGTGACATTGCAATCCTTTTATTTGAGAAGGGGGGCGCCTAAGGAGCATATTTTTGAGGTTTCTTTGACGTTAATTTCATTTCGTGGGAATGCTCCCCCGCATTGTGGACACACGGCGCAATCCGGTTGGGCAAAAAAGTGTCTGCGAATACCGAAATGGCTAGACTGAAAAGTAACATTCATCTTTTTGGGCCATTCAATCGGCACGTTTCATTTTACTTTTATTCTCAATTTTTTCTCGACGTTTTCTGATTCCTAGGTGGTCGGGTTACTGCTTTATAATCCGCGTTTACTGCCTTATCTAAACAGCCTTCTTCAGTAAAAAAGAGGTGAAAGATATGCAGTCGCTGTCGCGAATCCTTAAATGCAGATGCATGCATCAAAAATGGTTTTTACCATTTCAGTAGACTATCATGTGCGCGCGTGACCGCGCGCTTTCTTTTATGTTAATTTTTATTATTTACTAAATTTTTGAATAACTATTTATTTTGGATAATTTTTTACTGTCCAGCGTTTCCCTGAATTATAATCTGAAGTAATGTATTCATTGAATCCATGCAACGTAGAATTTACTATTACTATTAGTAATATTTGTAAAATGATATTTGTACAAAATCTAAAAAGAAATTTTTTTCAACTAAAAAGATAAATTTAGACCGAAAAAGATAAATTTTCATCATGGTGCATGAAAATTTAAACAAATACTGGAATTTTCTGCTGAAAAAGATTGATTTTCAGCCAAAATAATAAACCTTAAAAAATTATTTTTAACCTAATAGTTGAGCTTTTAACTGAACAGATGAATTTTCAAGATCTTTATTAATCTTTAATAAATATTAATCTTTAAATCTTTATTAAAAAAAAAATTATTTTCAACAAAGTGATTGAACATTTCACTAAATAGTTGAATTTTGAACTAAAAGGATGAATTATTTAAAAAAATATATAATAGTTGATATTTTAGGGAAAAAAATTTCTGATTAAAAATAAATAATTTTTATCTAAAAAGAAATTATTTTCAACTACGAAGATAAATTTCGACCAAGAAAGGTTAATTTTCAGCCAAAAGTGGAATAATTATATTTTAAGTATAAAAAATAAATTGTGAAATCTTTAAACAATTATTATATTTGTTAACAAAAATAATGAACCTTAAAAACATAATTCTTAACCTAATAGCTTAGTTTTTGACTAAACAGATGAATTTTCAAATAGAATGGTAAATCTTCATTAAAAAAAAAAATTTCAACAAAATGATTGAACTTTTAACAAAATAGTTAAGTTTTGAACCAAAAAGGTGTGTCGTAACTAACAAAAAATAGATAATTAAATTTTCAGTCTCAATAATTAATTCCTAAGTAAAGAGAATGAAGTTTGTACAAAATGGTGAAGGTTTGACCAATTATTAGAATTTTAAAATAAAAAAATGAATTTTCAATCCAACAATGAATTTTTCATGAGCTAGTTCAATTATTTTCTATAATAAAAATGGAGAATTATTTTTAAAAATACCTAATAGTTTATATTTTAAGAAAAAAACATTCTTACTAAAAATAAAGAAATTTTTCTCTAAAAAAAAAATTATTTTCAACTAAGAAGATAAATTTCGACAAAAAGAGATAAATTTTCATCATGGTACTTAAAAACTTAACAAATACTGGAACTTGCTACTAAAAAAGCTTAATTTTCAGCCAAAAGTGGAATAATTATATTTTTAGTAAAACAAAATAAACAGTGGAAGCTTTAACCAATTAGTATACTTGTTAACAAAAATAATAATAATATTAATAATTTTTAACATAATAGTTAAGCTTTGAATGAAACAGATGAATTTTCAAGTAGAATGGTAAATCTTCATTAAAAAAAAATGATTTTCAACAAAATAATTGAACATTTAGCCAAATAGTTGAATTTTGAAACAAAAAGGTGTTTTTCAACTTACAAAAAACAGATACTTAAATTTTTAGTTGAAAAAATTAATTCTTAAATAAAAAGAATGACGTTTGAACAAAATGGTGAAATTTTCCACTAATTATTAGAATTTTTATATCAAAAAATGAATTTTTAATCAAACAATGAATTTTTCATGAAATAGTCGAATTTTTAACTAAGAGATAAATTTCGACCAAAAAAGATAAATTTTCATCAAGCTAAATGAAAATTTAAACAAATACTGGAATTTTCTAATAAAAAGATTATCTTTGAGCCAAAAGTGGAATAATTATATTTTTAGTAAAAAAAATTAATAGTGGAATCTTTAACCAATTAGTATACTTGTTAAAAAAAATAATAAACCTTAAAAAAATTATTTGTAACCTACTAATATAGCTTATAACTGAACAGATGAATTTTCAAGTAGAATGGTAAATATTTATTTAAATAAATGATTTACAACAAAATGATTGAAATTTTAACAAAATAGTTAAATTTTGAACGAAAAGGTGTTTTGCAACTAACAAGAAATAGATAATTAAATTTTCAGTTAAAAAATTAATTCTTAAGTAAAAAAAATGAAGTTTGAACAAAATGGTAGAATTTTTAAATAAAAAAATAAATTTTTAATCAAACAATGATTTTTTTATGATATAGTTGAATTTTCAACTTAAAAAGAATATATTTTCTTTATTGAAAAATGGAATCTTTAAAAGTTCACCCAAAGAGGTGACTCTTCAAAAAAATTAATAAAAAAGCTGGATTTTTCAACAACAAAAATTAGCTTACAGCCAAGTAGGTAATTTTAAGTTGATATTTTAAGAAGAAAAATTCTTATTTAGAATAAAGTAATTTTTATCTAAGAAGAAATTACTTTAAACTAAGAAAATCAATTTTGACCAAAAAAGATAAATTTTTATCAAGGTAAATGAAAATTTAAACAAATACTGGAATTTTCTACTAAAAAGATTATTTGTTAGCCAAAAATCAAATAATTATATTTTCAGTACAAAAAATATATAGTGGAATCTTGAACCAATTAGTATACTTGTTAGCAAAAAAATAAGCCTTAAAAAATAATTTTTAACCTAATAGTTGTGTTTTTGATTGAGCAGATAAATTTTCATCATGGTACATGAAAATTTAAACAAATCCTGAAATTTTCTACTTAAAAAAATGAAGTTTGAGCCAAAAGTAGAATAGTTATATTTTTAGTAAAAAAAATAAATAGTGGAATCTTTAAACAATTAGTATACTTGTTAAAAAAAATAAACCGTAAGAAACTAATTTTGAACCTGATAGTTGAGTTTTCAAATAAATAGATGAATTTTCAACTATAATGGTAAATCTTTATTTAAAAAAAATATGTTCAACAAAATTATTGAACATTTAACCAAATAGTTGAATTTCAAAACAAAAAGGTGTTTTGTAAGTAACAAGAAATAGATAATTAAATTTTCAGTTAATACATTAATTCATACCTAAAAAGAATAAAGTTTGAACAAAATGGTAAAATTTTGCACCAATTATTAGAATTTTTAAATAAAAAAATAAATTTTCAATCAAGCAATGAATTTTTCATGAAATAGTTGAATGTACATCTAAGAAGATAAATTTCGACAAAAACAGATAAATTTTCATCAAAGTACATGGATATTTAAACAAATACTGGAATTTTCTACTAAAAAAGATTAATTTTCAGAAAAAGTAGAATAATTTTATTTTTAGTACGAAAAATAAATAGTGGAATCTTTAACCAATTAGTATGCTTGTTAACAAAAATAATAAACCTTAAAAAAATAATTTTTTACCTAATAGTTGAGTTTTTCACTGAGTCCATGAATTTTCAAATAGAATGGTAAATCTTCATAAAAAAAAATTATTTTCAACAAAACGGTTGAACATTTAACCAAATAGTTGAATTTGGAAACAAAAAGGTGTTTTTCAACTTACACAAAACAGATACTTAAATTTTCAGTTGAAAAAATTAATTCTTAACTAAAAAGAATGCAGTTTGAACGAAATGGTGAAATTTTCCACCAATTGTTAAAATTTTTAAATAAAAAAATGAATTTACAATCAAACAATGAATTTTTCAAGACATAGTTGAAGTTTCAACTAAGAAGATAAATGTTGACCAAAAAGATAAATTATCATCAAGGTACATGAATATTTAAACAAATATTGGAATTTTTTACTAAAAAAGAATAAATGTTAGCCAAAAATAGAATAATTATATTTTCCGTAAAAAAAATATATAGTGGAATCTTTAACCAATTAGCATACTTGTTAGCAAAAATAATAAGCCTTAAAAAAATAATTTTTAACCTAATAGTTGTGTTTTTGAGTGAGTAGATAAATTTTTATCATGGTGCATGAAAATTTAAACAAATCCTGGAATTTTCTACTAAAAAAGATTAATTTTCAGTCAAAAGTGAAATAATTATATTTTTAGTAAAAAAATAAATAGTCGAATCTTTAACCAATTAGTATGCTTGTTAACGAAAATAATAAACCTTAAAAAAATAATTTTTAATTTAATAGTTGAGTTTTTGATTGAACAGATAATTTTTTAAATAGAATGGTGAATCTTCATCAAAAAAACAAGATTTTCAACCAAATGATTGAACATTTAACCAAATAGTGGAAATATGAACCAAAAAGGTGATTTGTAATTAACAGAAAATAGACAATGAAATTTTCAGTTAAAGAAATTAATTTTTACCTAAAAAGAATGATGTTTGAACAAAATGGTGAAATTTTCCACCAATTATTAGAATTCTTTAATAAAAAAATGAATTTTAATCAAACAATGAATTTTTCATGAAATAGTTGAATTTTTAACTAAGAAGATAAATTTTCATCAAGGTACATGAATATTTAAACGAATACTGGAATTTTCTAATAAAAAGATTATCTTTGAGCCAAAAGTGGAATAATTATATTTTTAGTAAAAAAAATAAATAGTGGAATCTTGGACCAACTAGTATACTTGTTAACAAAAATAATAAACCTTAAAAAAATTATTTTTAACCTACTAATATAGCTTATAACTGAACAGATGAATTTTCAAGTAGAATGGTAAATATTTATTTAAATAAATGATTTACAACAAAATGATTGAAATTTTAACAAAATCTTTGAATTTTGAACCAAAAACGTGTTTTGCAACTAACAAAAAATAGATAATTAAATTTTCAGTTAAAAAATTAACTCCTAAGTAAAAAAAATGAAGTTTGAACAAAATTGTAGAATTTTTAAATAAAAAAAGGAATTTTCAATCAAACAATGAATTTTTTATGAAATAGTTGAATTTTCAACTTAAGAAGCATGTATTTTCTTTATTGAAAAATGAAATCTTTAAAAGTTCACCCAAAGAGGTGACTCTGCAAAAAATTAATAAAAAAGCTGAATTTTTCAACAATAAAATTTATTTTACAGCCAAGTAGATGATTTTTAAAGCAAAAGGATAAATTATTTTAAAATATATATAATAGTTGATATTTTAAGAAGAAAAATTCTTATTAAGAATAAAGTAATTTTTATCCAAAAAGATATTATTCTGAACCAAGAAGATAATTTTCGACCAAAATATATTAATTTTCAGCCAAAAGTGAAATAATTATATTTTTAGTAAAAAAATAAATAGTGGAAGCTTTAACCAATTAGTATACTTTTTAACAAAAATAATAATAATAATATTAATAATTTTCAACATAATAGTTAAGCTTTCAATGAAACAGATGAAATTTCAAGTAGAATGGTAAATCTTCATTAAAAAAATGATTTTCAACAAAATAATTGAACATTTAGCCAAGTAGTTGAATTTTTAAACAAAGAGGTGTTTTGCAACTAACAAGAAATAGATAATTAAATTTTCAGTTAGAAAAAGTTATTCTTAAGTAAATAGAATGAAGTTTGAGTAAAATGGAGAAATGTTCCATAGATTATTAGAATTTTTGAATAAAAAAATGAATTTTTAATCAAATAATGAATTTTTAAAAAAAAAGATGAATTTTCAACTTAAGAAGGATATATTTTCTTTAATCAAGAATGAAGCATTTAAAGTTTTGCCCAAAGAGGTGCATCTTAAAAAAAATTAATACAAAAGCTGGATTTTTCAACAAGAAAAATTTGTTTACAGAGAAGTAGATGATTTTTAAACCAAAAGGATAAATTATTTTTGAAAATATATGATAATTGATATTTTATGCAAATAAGTTCTAATTAAAAATAAAGTAATTTTTATCTAAAAAGAAATTATTTTCAACTAAGTAGTTAAATTTCGACCAAAAAAGATAAATTTTTATCATGGCACATGAAAGTTTAAACAAATACTGGTATTTTCTACTCAAAAAAATTAATTTTTAGCCAAAAGTGGAATAATTATATTTTTAGTAAAAAAAAAGTCGAATTTTTAACCAATTAGTATACTTGAGTTTTTGACTGCAAAAAGGTATTTTGCAACTAACTTAAAAAATGAATTCTCAACTAAAAAGAATGAAGTTTGTACAAAATGGTGAAATTTTCTACCAATTATTAGAATTTTTAATTAAAAAAATGAATTTTTAACCAAACAATGTTTTTTCAATAAATTGTTGAATTTTCAACTAAGAGAATAAATTTCATCAAGGTACATGAATATTTAAACAAATACTAGAATTTTCTATTAAAAAAGATTAACTTTTAGTCAAAAGTGAAATAATAATATTTTTAGTAAAAAAAATAAATATACGAATGTTTAACCAATTTGATACTTGTTAACAAAAATAATAAGCCTTAACAAAATAATTTTTAACCTAATGGTTGAGTTTTTGACTGTACAGATGAATTTTCAAAAAGAATGGCAAATCTTCATTAAAAAAAAATTATTTTCAACAAAATGATTGAACATTCAGCTAAATAGTTGACTTTTTAAACAAAACGGTGTTTTGCAACTAACAAGAAATAGATAATTAAATTTTCAGTTAAAAAATTAATTCTTAACTAAAAAGAATAAAGTTTGAACATAATGGTAGAATTTTTAAATAAAAAAATGAATTTCAATCAAACAATAAATTTTTCATCAAATAGTTGAATTTTCAACATAAGATGGATATAGTTTTTTGAATCAAAAATGGGATATTAAAAATTTTACCCAAAGAGGTGAATCTTCAAAAAAATTAATATAAAATCTGGATTTTTCAACAACAAAAAATTAGTTTACAGCCAAGTAGATAATTTTTAAACCGAAAGGATAAATTATTTTGAAAAATACCTAATAGTTGATATTTTAAGAAAAAAAACATCCTTACTAAAAATAAAGAAATTTTTCTCTAAAAAGAAATTATTTTCAACTAAGTAGATAAATTTCTACCAAAAAGATTCCACCAATTATTAGAATTTTTAAATAAAAAAATGAATTTTCAATTAAACAATAAATTTTTCATGAAATAGTTGAATTTTCGAATAAGAAGATAAATTTTAAGCAAAAATGATGAATCGTAAATAAATGATTTTTCAATCAAGGTTTTCCACATTCAACCATAGGTGTATTTTTAACCACAACTTTAATTTTTAAGATAGTGGTTCCATAATTTTCATTTTTAAGATAGTAGTTCAATTTTTAATCAAAAATTTAAATGTTTGACTAAAAAATATGACTTTTTATTTAATAGTTGCATTAACAACTAAACGGTAGAAATTTCAACCAAGCTAGGGAAATTTTTATCGAGAATTATAATAGTGTACTTTTCAACTGAAAAAAAAACTTGTAACCAAAAACATTTGGTTTTTTAAATGGATTTATTTAATTTAGTTTTTATCTGAGATAAAAAACAAGAAAATTTAAAAATTAAAAAAAAGTATTCTTGAAAAACCCGGAAAAAAGGAAATAGAGGAAAGACTGTATTCTGTCTTCTTGTATTGTTTGGTTTCTGAAGAAAGTAAAAATTATATAGTTAATATAAATATTATCTTATTAATTATAAACATTATTAGTTAAATAGAACAAAATTTCCCATATCAGAGAAAATTGTTCCTTAATTTAATCAAAAATCAGGAAAAATCTTTTGCAGCTTTTATTCCCTTGAATGCGGTACCCTATTCTATTGTTGGTTGAAAATCGATTTTTTTCGTTAAAAATTCATCCATTTTTTGAAAATTTATCTTTTTTGGCAGAAAATAACCATTTTTGTTAAAAATTCAACTGCTAGGTCGAAAATTTTATGACAAATTAAAATATTTGGTTAAAAACTAAATACGAATATGAATAGAATATGAATAGAATAGAATAGAATCATAGAATATGAATAGAATATGAATAAAAAAAAAAATAAAATTAATAAAAATAAATAAAGTAAAATGAGTAGAATATGAATCATTGTGGTTGAAAGTTGATTTCTTTGGTTAAAACCTAAATTTTTTTCTTAAAAAAGTTTTTATTATTTAAAAATTTACCCATTTTATTTTTTGTCAATTTTTTATAGACATTCAATCTTTTCTGTTGATAATTCATCTGTTTGGTTGGAAATTAAACTATTTTGTCAAAATTTCATTTTTTTTGGCTGAAAACATATTTTTCTAACTTAAATGAAATTTCATTCTATTTGTTGTCAAAGGTTTATCCTTTTTAGTTGAAAATCATCTATTCTGTTGAAAATGTTTTTCATTTTGTTAGAAAATTCATCATTTCAGTTAAAAATTCAAATTTTTATTTTAAAATTGTTTTGATTAAACGTAGATAATTTTAATGAAATAATTTTTGATATAGAAATATAGCTATTCCACTTTTTTTAAAAAGAATTGTAGACAATTTTTTACTTTTTGATTATAATTCATATTTTGGTTTTGAAAATTCAAGTGAAATCTTTTTTATATGAAATTTCAACTAT
Organism: Druon quercuslanigerum; assembly: GCA_010014905.2. Taxonomy (NCBI): domain Eukaryota; kingdom Metazoa; phylum Arthropoda; class Insecta; order Hymenoptera; family Cynipidae; genus Druon; species Druon quercuslanigerum. Next base: position 2,364 of record JAAAKG020062030.1, on the reverse strand, counting down.
TTTTATGAAAATTTGTCTTTTTAGTTTAAAAATTTATCTGCTTTACTAAACATTGATTTTTCTCGGACAAAAATTCAAGTTTTTAGTTGACGAAATTTCAACCAAGCGAGAGGAATTTGATCGAGAATTTTAATAGTATACTTTTTAATTAAAAAAAAACTTGTAGCCAAAACAGTTGGTTTTTTAAATGGATTCTTGAAAAACCCGGAAAAAGGGAAAAAGAGGAAAGAGTGTGTATTCTCTCTTCTTTCATTGTTTGGTTTAAGAAAGAAGTACAAAGTTATACAGTAAATATAAATAATGATTTATTAATTATAAACATAATTAAAAAAATTCCTATAGCAGAGAAAATTGTTCTATAATTTCTTCAAAAATTAGGAAAAATCTTTGGAATCCTTGAATGCGTTCATCAGAAGCGCACTGCCCCAAATAAAAATTTGAGGAAACGAGCGTAAAAATTGAAGAAAGAAAAATGTATTGTGTGTTCTTTCTTATTCTGGGTCGGTCCTCTCAGTTCGACTCCACATTCGTCAATCGTGGTCCATTCAGGTCCTTTCTGTGGGTTTTTGGGAGAACAACAAAAAAAAAAGAAAAAAGAAAAAAGTGGCTCGAAGGGAAAAAGCGTGTGCTGCTCGCGTGGCTGTTGTCGAATGTATAACATAACAAGCCCCAAAGATAGTTTCTCACGGTGTGAGGACGTCAGGTGCGCAGGAGGCCTCCTTCAGGAAGTACAACGGCTCCTTGGAAGGATTCGCGACTTCTGCCTCGAGCCTTCTTCCCACGCTCTTTTCGTCTTTTTAACCGCCAGATTCAGCTGTCGTTGTTGTTACCTATTTCGGAGATTTATATCAATTTCATCAAATAACGGAATATTATTGCTTCTCAATCAAAAAAGGTGTCACGATGTATCGAAAATTTCGTAATTATTGTTATTTAACACCTGATTCGCTTTTTAATACTTGAAGGTGTAAAAATATGCTTTGAGAATTTCTTGATCATTTATAAGCATTTTGAATTAGGACTTGAGGAATTATATTTTCTTTCTTTAGAATCGAAATCAAAATTTGGCGTTAATTGGTTGGATGGATTAGGATGCAGAGGTGAGCATAGCTAAAAAATTCATTTTTTATTACCATTAAACAATAATATATTTTTTATTTGATATAATAAGGTATAATTCTATAAAATTTATTAAACTAGCTATTATTTCCGTTTTTAATTGAAACTGAAAAATCCAATCGAAATTTAAATTTAATAGTATGGTAGCATTTAATTGATCAAAGAAGAAATTCATTTGAATCAATTTTTAGTAAATTAGTAATTCAAAATTAATTAATTGAGCGTACCTATCATATATTTTTTTTCAATTACCAAAAAACATGAAATTCCAGTAGTTTTTAGAAACATACTCTTAATACAATATATTATTATGCCTTTTCATAAATAGTCCTACAGGAATTCTAAAATAAATTTTATAAAGCTATATTAGACATTATAACACTTGGCTGGATTGAATGTTATAAGCAAAATGATATTAATAAAATATTGCTGTATATGGGAGATTTATTTTATAATATATTTCATTATGAACATTTTTCCCCAAAATGACTTTGCCAAAGTTTCATTTCATAAATTCATATAGTTGTACTTGGAAGATTTTTCGCATCGCATATGATTTTGGTGTGATATAAAGCCGTGGCGACCCAAGAACATTTTAAGATAAAATAAAAATTAAAATAATCGGTCGAGCACTTTTTAAAACAGTTAATGGAAAATATTGTTTAACATTTTTTGAAAATAATTTTTGTATTGCATGTGGTTTTCTCTCATCCTACGAACGTTTAAAGAAGAAAATAAAAATAACACATGTTTGTGTCTTAAGAAATATAGCATGACAAAAAACTTGATTACGGTATCCTAAAATTGTATCGCGACTTATAATTACAAATTAGAATAACAAATAAAATGTTTTTGTTAAAATACCCATTAAAAAATTATACTTTTATATTTATATTTACTAAAATATGTATGAACTTAGTCTAACATTAACATTTTGGGGAAACGTTTTATTTTTATCCGAAAATGTTCATAGAGTGACAGAAAATAACATTCAATAAAAAAAATCGATTAAACAAATGTTAACCCATATTTACCATAGAAATTTATAAAAAATTATAATTTTTAGTACATAAATGTAAAACATTGTCTTTTTTTAAAAACGCGGTTGACCCACTTACCTGGAACTTTAATTTAAACTTGGTTCCGCCGCATCGTGCCTCATTATTAAAAATAGAATAAAAATTGATTTAGTGTATTTTTTACTTGTCATGTAATAACAACATCTTTTTTATTGTTAAATTAGAC
>JAAAKG020062019.1:0-17788 GCA_010014905.2 Druon quercuslanigerum | reverse complement strand
GAGAACATGGCACAGCGGAGTGCATAGTAAGCTCGAAAACTCCAGCGCTGACGTTCACTAAAATCATAACTACTCCTGAACTATTGAATTTTTTTATCTGAAACTTTCCAAAAAACTTCATCATACCTTTCTCCAAATTTTTGTCGCGCGAAGTATTTGCCTACTCAAAATTCCCTCGCTAAACGAAACGCTGGAAGTTACAAGTGTTCGATTCGCGCCAAACATCAGAAAAAAAATTAATAATAACTTTTGAAAACAACGGGTTTAAATGCCTATCATATTGCCAATCGGAGGACATCTTAAAGCACATTCCCTGAAATTTTCATTAAAAATTTAAGAAACTGAAGCACTGAGCACGAGTTGAAGTGAAAAACGGATTAAAATCAAGTTTTTCAAAAAGTCAGTTTTTTGGTAATATTTTGAAAACTAAAAAAGTTACAACTGTTTGTCTAGAGGAAAAAAGATGCACAATAAAATGTCACGTCAATTTTAAATCCAAAATTTGTTTTAAAGCCTCCAGGGTACTATGATTTCGCACGAGAAAATTCTATAGGCCCCTATACGATCCGGACCCTCAATTTCCGACGGTAGTGTATATTTGAAGGCCAAAAAGCTATATTTTGTTGTTAAAAAGTCAACTGAAATCATTTTTCGGATGATATTTCAACCTTTTTTTTTTAAATTTTGTCTTTAATTAAAAATGCATTTATTTTAGCAAAACTTGCATCTTTCTTGGATAAAAATGCAAATGTTCGGTTACAAATTCAACTGTTTTTTACAAAATTTACTTGTTTAAAATTCATATTTAAACTCCAGGTAAGTCATTATGAGAGGCCATACTTTTCTGTCCTGGCATACTTCTCTAGCTTCTTTAACGTCCATGCATATTTTCACGCGCTAGACAAAATATTTTTGGAAAAAGAAATTACGTATGCTAAGAGTGATTTCAAATTTAATACAAATATAACAAGAGTGTGACAAAGAATAATAATATTATTGGCTACTGCCAAAAAACGAAAAAAATCTGCCCTTTTACGTGAATTCATCTTCATTACCACATGACAAACAAAGCAAGCATTCCTATTTTCTTAAAAAGATTTTCTTGAGGTATCGGTAATACCCCTCTTTACCCTACAATAGAATGAAAAATTCCCATCCCTAAATTAAATTCTCGGTCATTTCCCGCTTTTCCGATGACGTGTTTGTTTTATGTCTCGAGGGGAAAAATTGGGAATATAAATGGGAGCATTGATGTATACATTTCTCATATATAAGAAAATATCCGAGGATTTAAAGAGGCATCGACATGATAGGAATAGAGGGATATTGTTACGTTTTCGAATCCAAGTTTGCTTTTTACAGTGGCTTGCAAAACTCGGGATTTCTTTTCCCCCATTTCATAGGATCACGGCTTTTCAGCAAGAGTCGGACGAACGATCGGCATGACAGGCGAAAATAAAACTCATAACATATTGGATGGCAAAAATACGAGCGATCCTTCATACAAATTCTCACGTTTCACGTCGACATATCACCGATCAATAACTCAACGATCCATTCGATAGATATCGTTTATATGCGAAAAAATATACGCAAACTGCACAATCTAAGTAGCACTCATCCAGGAAGTCTCGCATTTCTTGTTTGCAAAAATAACCTTGTTTATCGACCCAGGAGCCGGATTTTAAAAACCCATTGGCAGTAAACTTTTCATTAGCATGTTATAATTTACAGCTCAATAAATAATGGATTCAAAAGTACGCGGACGGTTTATTACAGACCCATTTGTCCGTGATGGATTGCTCGATTGTGTTTTACACGAGTTATAAACTTTACCGAATTCAGGACAATAAATATGATTTGAAAAATTTATTTATGGACGATATTAATGCAGGGTAGTAGCTTAACTTTATTTTATAAATTCCCTGACTTTTTCCTGAATAATTTTTGCTGAACATTTATATTTGAAGGCCAAAATTCTAAATCATTTTTACAATTTTATTTAATTTTCTACAGGACTTACATAGCCTTATTTCCTTGGAAAAAAGTGACCTCTTATAACGAAAAATGACCAAAAGTAAATTATTTCTAACAAAAATGTGTTAAAATAAAAAAAAAATCCAATAAAATTCAAGTTTTAACAGTTTTAGTAATAATTTCATCGTTCTTGTATAAAAACGCAACTATTTCATAGAAAATGAAATGTAAAAAATTCCTTTATTTTGGTTGATTAAAATCGTATTTTTATATCAAAAATTCATCTTTTTCTTAGAAACGTAATTTTTTGTTAAAAAATTTATTCTTTGATTTTGAAAAGTCAACTGGAATTTTCTTTGGATGAAAATTCATCTATTTAAAAAAAAATTTTTTGATAAAAACTCATTTCTTTGAAGATAAATTTCATCTGTTGTAAATAAAAATTTAACTATTTGCTAGAGAATTTAAATATTTTATTAAAAAGTCAAACTTTGTTTAAAAATTCGTCCTATTGAGAAATTAGTCTTATTTTCTTCAGTGATGAAAATTAAGATTTTTTAATTAAAATTCAACTAGTTTAGTAAAATTTAAACTAAGTTGTTAAAATTTATTTATTTTTTCCTTTAAAATTTGGTCTTTGGTTCAAAAGTTAACTGTTCAATCAAAAGGCCTTTTTGTTATTTAAACTTAATTTTTTAACTGAAAATTTAACTTTTTCTTTTTTTGAAATTAATCTTTTTTAGTTGAAAATTCTCCCTTTTGTGTAAAAAAAAAATAAATTTCTTCTTTGAAATTTTATTTATTTTTTTTAGTAAAACTACATCACTTTAGTGCAAAATAAATTTTTTCTCAAGTCATATTTGTGCTTTGAAAATTAAATTTTTGTACAAAACATTCGTCATATGGCTTGAAGGCTGAACAATTAGGATAAAATTTTATTTATTTCTTGAGTGAAAAATCTTTATTTGTTGAAAATTCATCCTTTTGGTTTTATAATTATTTTATTTTCAATTTTTTTAAATTAATTAATTATTTCTAACAAAAATGTGCTCAAATAAAAAAAAATTCAATAAATTGGAAAAAACCAAAAAATGTTGATGACTTTAGTAAAATGGAAAGCAATTTAAATAAACTTCAGAAAAGTTCGAATAAATCGATGGTATAAAAATATTCAAGTTTAATTTAAAATAATTCAAGTTGATTACAAATAATTTAAAAATATGAAAAAATTATTTGAATTCAGTAAGCTTGAAATGATTTTTAAAAAACTGAAGCAAATTCAAAGAAATGTTATAAAATGCCTAAGTGAATTCAAAAACTTTAAATCCGTGACAACATTAAAATACAAAACATTGAAAAATATTGAAAAATGCCCTTAAAATTTTGTAATCCCTTAGAATTATTAAAATTAACTGACAATTACTTAAACTGTTTAAAATATCTGAAAAGCATAAAAATTCTTTAAAATATGTATTCGAAAATCTCTGAAATTCAATAAAATTTCTTAATTCTGGTAATATAATCTTTAAAATATTTATTTCCTGAAATAAGGGAAAATTTAATAAAATACCTCGAAAGCTTTTAAAAACTCCCTCTAAATCTTCAGATATATCATTAAATTCTTGGAAAATTCATTCTTAAAAAAATATTCCATAAAATATTAAAAAAATAAAATAAAAATACATTGAAAATACATGAAAATACATTCCATATCTTTTTAAATTCTAGAAAAAATTTATAAAATCAAATAAAAATTATTGGAAATACCACAAAATCATTAAAGTCCGCAGAAATTACTTCAAAATTATTTAATCCCTTGAAAATGCCTTGGAATCTTTTAAAATAATTTCTTACAATTCATATAAAATTTTTAAAAAGTTGGAAAATCTTTTAAAATTAAAACAATTTTTTAAGGATCATAAAAATGTCTTGGAATCTTTTTAAAAATCCAAAAGAATTTTAATTTCTTTAAAATCCCTTCGAATTATTGAAACTAATTAACAATTCCTAATCTTATTAGAATCTTGGAAAATCTTCAGAACCTTTTGAAATGCGTTTAACTTTTTTAAAGTTTTTAAAAACGCCTTGTAATTTTTTTTAAATGCCCTGAAATAAACTCCTTGGAAATATTCTAAAGAACCACGATCTTTTTTAAAGCATTAAAAAACTCCCAGTGATTTTAAATAACATTGAGAAATCTTTCAAATTCTTAAAAAAATTTCTAATTTGTGGAAATAAATTAAAAGTTAATTTGACCTCAACAGTATTTAAACTTTTTTAAAGCCCTTAAAATCATTAGAAATATCAGGAAATCCATAAAATCTTCTATTAAAGTCTGTAAAATGTAATGAATTTTTTTAATTCCTTAAATTCATTCAAAAAGATTTTTAAATAATCCGGTAACACTTTAAATGATTTGAAATCCAATTAAATTATGGAAATCAAAAAACATTTCTTCTGAACTTTTTAAACCTTTTGAAATTCCTTTAAATTTGTGAAAGACAAATCTTTATCAAAATCTCAAAATATTTTTTATTCTTGAAAATCAAAAAATCCCTTTAAATATTTAAAAAAATAATAAAACATTATAGATTCTATAAAATAATTTTATTCATATCTTCGGATGGTTTAGTAAATTTTGTGAAACCTAATGAAGATATTTTTTAAACAGCTTAAAATTATTTAAATCCTTTGAAATTCCATCAACATTTGTCAACCTTTTGAAAATAATAAAGAATTCCTTGTAATCTTATAAACCTTTCAAAATCCCCTGAAATTTGTTAAATTTGAATCTTTATAAATACCCTAAAATGTTTTAAATCCTTAAAAATCATAATATTTCTCGAACTTTTTTCAAGATCCTAAAACCTTATAGATCCTATAAAATCATTTCTTTCCTTCGGATATTAGAGAAAATTCTGTAAAAAAAAATGAAAATTTTTTTTTAATTCCTTCAAATTATTCAAATCCTTAGAAATTTCACAAAAAATTTAATAATCTTCTGGAATTTTTTCGAAATTCCAAAAGATTAAAAATTTTTTTAAGGATTTTCAAAATTCTTTCGCAACTTTTCAAATATCCTAAAACATATTAATTTCTTTAAGATTCCTTTAATTCATAGAAATCAATGAATAATTATTTAGATTCTTGGAAATTTCCAAAATTCTTTGGAATCTTTTGAAATTCCTTCAAATAAATTAAAATTCCTGAAAATGCATTGGAAACTTTTTAAATACTCTAAAATACTTTTGATCCTTAAAATCATTGCGAAATACTTGGCTTTTTTGAAGCTCTTTTACAGTTTTTGAAATGCCTTAAAATTTTTGGAATCCTAAAAATCCTTAGAAATGTAAGAAATTCATTAAAATCTTAAAAAATATCGTAAAATCTTATGGATAATGTAAAATCTAATAAATTTTTATTGAAATCCCTTAAAATCATTTCGGTCTAAAGAAATTCCATTAAAATTAGTTAACTTTTTAAAAATGACCCGGAATATTTTTTAAAATACCCGAAAACATGTTTAATCATTTAAAATCCATCTAAGTTATACAAAACATTAAAAAATTCTGGGAATATTTTTAACCGATTGAAAGTCCTTTTAATTTGTTAAATTTGTATCTTTATAAATAACTTAAAATATTTTATATCCTTAAAAATCATTATATTTCTCGAACATTTTTCAAGATCCTAAAACCTTATAGATCCTATAAAATCATTTCTTTTCTTCGGATATTAGAGAAAATTCTGTAAAAAAAAATGAAAATTTTTTTTAATTCCTTCAAATTATTCAAATCCTTAGAAATTTCACAAAAAATTTAATAATCTTTTGGAATTTTTTCGAAATTCCAAAAGATTAAAAATTTTTTTAAGGATTTTCAAAATTCTTTCGCAACTTTTCAAATATCCTAAAACATATTAATTTCTTTAAGATTCCTTTAATTCATAGAAATCAATGAATAATTATTTAGATTCTTGGAAATTTCCAAAATTCTTTGGAATCTTTTGAAATTCCTTCAAATAAATTAAAATTCCTGAAAATGCATTGGAAACTTTTTAAATACTCTAAAATACTTTTGATCCTTAAAATCATTGCGAAATACTTGGCTTTTTTGAAGCTCTTTTACAGTTTTTGAAATGCCTTAAAATTTTTGGAATCCTAAAAATCCTTAGAAATGTAAGAAATTCATTAAAATCTTAAAAAATATCGTAAAATCTTATGGATAATGTAAAATCTAATAAATTTTTATTGAAATCCCTTAAAATCATTTCGGTCTAAAGAAATTCCATTAAAATTAGTTAACTTTTTAAAAATGACCCGGAATATTTTTTAAAATACCCGAAAACATGTTTAATCATTTAAAATCCATCTAAGTTATACAAAACATTAAAAAATTCTTGGAATATTTTTAACCGATTGAAATTCCTTTTAATTTGTTAAATTTGAATCTTTATAAATAACTTAAAATATTTTATATCCTGAAAAATCATTATATTTCTTGAAATCTTTTAAATATCCTAAAACCTTATAGATCCTATAAAATCATTCTTTTTTCGGATATTAAAGTAAATTCTGTAAAAACAAATAAATTTTTTTTTAAATCCCTTCAAATTATTTAAATTATTATAAATTTCACAATAATTTTGTTAATCTCTTAAAAAAGCACTGAAACCTTTAAAAATACATAAAACATATTTAATGCTTTAGAATTCCTTTAAATGAATAAAATGAATCAACAATATTTTGGAATTTTTTCGAAATTCCAAAAGGTTAAAAATTTTCTTAAGGATTTTCAAAATTCCTTCGCAACTTTTCATATATCCTAAAAGATATTAATTTCTTAAAGATTCCTTTGATTGATTGAAATCAATTAATAATTCTTTAGAATCTTTGAAATTCCCAAAAAAATTTGGGAATATTTGGGAATTGCTTCAAATAATTTAAAGTTCCTGAAAATGCATTGAAAACTTTTCAAACTTTTAATTTTTAAGAAAATCGTAAAATCTTCCAAATTTTTTGAAATCTCTCTGAATAACTGATGTGAATTGAAATTTCTCCACAAAATTTTTTAAATTCCTTAAAATTTTTTGAATCCTAAAAATCTTTAGAAATGAAAGAAATTCCTTAAAATCTTAAAAACATCGTAAAATCTGATGGATAATGTAAAATCTAATAAATTTTTATTGAAATCCCTTAAAATCATTCAGGTTCAAATCAAATTAGTTAACCGCTTAAAAATGGCCCGGAATATCTTTTAAAATATCCTAAAACATTTTCAATCATTTTGAATCAATCTACATTATAAAAATCATTAAACAATTTCTTGGAATACTTTAAACTAATTGAAATACCTTTAAATTTTTTTAAATTTGAACCTTTATAAATATATAAATAATCTAAAATGTGTTATATCCTTAAAAATTATTCTCTTCCTTGAAATCTTCTAAATATCCTAAAACCTTATAGATCCTATAAAATCATTATTTTTCTACGGATATTAAAGTAAATTCTGTAAAGACCAATAAACTTTTTTTTAATCCCTTCAAATCATTCAAATCCTTAGAAATTTCACAAAAATTTTGTTAATCTATTGAAAATTCACTGGAACCTTTTAAAATACATAAACCATATTAAATCCTTTTGAATGCCTTTGATTTATTAAAATGAATAAACAATATCTTGGAATTTTTTCGAATTTCCAAAAGGTTTGAAATTTTTTTTAAGGATTTCAAAAATGGCTTCGCATATTTTTAAATATTCTAAAACATATTAATTACTTTAAGATCCCTTCAATTTATTGAAATCAATAAATAATTCTCTACATTCTTTGAAATCCCCAAAAATTTTCGGAATCTTTTGGAATTCCTTCAAATAATTTGAAATTCCTGAAAATGCGTTGGGAAATTTTCAAATACTCTAAAATACATTTGATCCTTAGAATCATTGTGAAATACTTGGATTTTTAAAATCATTTAGGTCTAAAGAAATTCCATTAAAATTGTGTAACATTTTAAAAATGACCCGGAATATTTTCTAAAATACCCAAAAACATTTTTAAACATTTAAAATTTATCTAAATTATAATAATCATTAAAAAATTTCTTGGAATATTTTCAACCGTTCGAAATCCCTTTAAATTTGCTAAATTTGAATCTTTATAAATACATTAAAATGTTTTATATCCTTGAAAATCATTATATGTCTCGAACTCTTTCAAATATCCTAAAATCTTATAGATCCTATAAAATTATTCCTTTTTTGGACATTAAAGTGAATTTTGTAAAAACCAATCAACATTTTTTTTAAATCCCTTCAAATTATTTAAATCCTTAGAAATTTCACAAAAATTTTGTTAATCTCTTGAAAAAGCACTGGAACCTTTAAAAATACATAAAACATATTCAATGCTTTTGAATCCCTTAAAATGAATAAAATAAATCAACAATATTTTGGAATTTTTTCGAAATTCTAAAAGGTTCAATTTTTTTTAAAGATTTTCAAAATTCTTTCGCAAGTTTTCAAATATCCTAAAACATAATAATTTTTTTAAGATCCCTACGATTTATTAAAATCAATTAATAATTCTCCAGAATCTTTTAAATTCCCAAAATTCTATGGAATCTTTTCGAATTCCTTCAAATAATTTAAAATTCCTAAAAATACATTGGAAACTTTTCAAACTTTTAATTTTTAAGAACATCGTAAAATCTTCCAAATTCTTTGAAATCCCTCTAAATAACTTAAATAAATTTAAAAAACCATTTCTCCGTTTTTTAAATTTAAGTTTTTAATATTCCTTAACATTTAATGAATCCTAAAAAACCTTAAAACTGTAAGAAATTCTTTGAAATCTTAAAAAATATCGTAAAATCTTATGGATGATGTAAAATCTAATGAATTTTTATTGAAGTCCCTTAAAATCATTTGGGTCTAAAGAAATTTCACTAAAATTTGTTAACATTATAAAAATGACCTGGAATATCTTTTAAAATAATCTAAAACGTTTTTAATCATTCAAAATCTATCTCAATTATAAAAAACATTAAACAATTTCTTGTAATATTTTCAAACGTTTGAAATACCTTTAAATTTGTTAAATTTAAATCTTTATAAATATATATATATATATATAAATACTCTCAAATGTTGTATATCCTTAAAAATCATTATATTTCTTGAAATCTTTTAAATATCCTAAAACCTTATAGATCCTATAAAATAATTCCTTTTTTCGGATATTAAAGTAAATTCTGTAAAAACAAATAAACATTTTTTTAAATCCCTTTAAACTATTTAAATCCTTAGAAATTTCACAAAAGTTATGTTAATCTCTTAAAAATACACTGAAACCTGTAAAAATACAAAAAACATATTAAATCCTTTTGAATCCGTTAAAATGATTAAAATGAACCAACAATATTTTGGAATTTTTTCAAAATTCCAAAAGGTTTAAAATTTTGTTAAGGATCTTCAAAATTCTTTCGCAACTTTTCAAATATCCTAAAACATAATAATACATTCAAGATCGCTTCGATTTATTAAAATCAATGAATAATTCTTTAGAATCTTTGAAATTCCCAACATTTTTCGGAATTCCTTCAAATAAATTAAAATTCCTTAAAATTCCTTGGAAACTTTTTAAATACTCTAAAATACTTTTGATCTTTGGAATTATTGTGAAATACTTGGATTTTTTAAAGCTCTTTTACAGTTTATAAAATTCCTTAAAATATATAAATCCTAGAAAACCTTATAAATATAAGAAGTTTCTTGAAATCTTAAAAAATATCGTATAATCTGATGGGTAATGTAAAATCTAATTAATTTTTATTGAAATCCCTTAAAATCATTTAGCTCGAAAGAAATTTCATAAAAATTAGTTGACCTTTTAAAAATGACTCCAAATATATTTTAAAAAACCCTAAAACATTTTTAATCATTTAAAATCCATCTAAAGTATAAAAATCATTAAAAAATTTCTTGGAATATTTTAAATCGCTTAAAATTTCTTTAAATTTCTTAAATTTGAATCTTTATAAATAACTTAAAATGCTTTATATCCTTAAAAATCATTATATTTTTGGAAATCTTTTAAGCATCCTAAAACCTTATAAATCCTATAAAATCATTTCTTTTGTTCGGATATTAGAGTAAATTTTGTAAAAACCAATGACCATTTTTTTTAAATCGCTTTAAATTATTCAAATCCTTAGAAATTTCACAACATTTTTTTTAATCTCTTGAAAATTCACTGGAACCTTTAAAAATACATAAAAATATTAAATCTTTTTGAATCCCTTTAAATGATTGAAATGAATCAACAATATCTTAGAATTTTTTCGAATTTCCAAAAAGTTTAAAATTTTTTTGAGAATCTTCAAAATTCTTTCGCAACTTTTCAAATATTCTAAAACATGTTAATTCCTTCAAGATCGCTTCGATTTATTAAAATCAATGAATAATTCTGCAGAATCTTTGAAATTCCCAAAAATTTTCGGAAAATTTTGGAACTGCTTCAAATAATTTAAAATTCCTAAAAATGCATTGGAAACTTTTACAATATTTAATTTTTAAGAAAATCGTAAAATCTTTCAAATTCTTTGTAATCCCTCTAAATAACTGAAGTAAATTGAAAAATCCATTTCTCCGCTACAGTTTATAAAATTCCTTAAAATATTTAAATCCTAGAAGACCTTATAAATGTAAGAAATTTATTGATATCTTAAAAAAATATCGTAAAATCTGATGGATAATGTAAAATCTAATAAATTTTTATTGAAATCCCTTAAAATCATTTAGGTCTAAAGAAATTTCATTAAAATTATTTAAGCTTTTAAAAATGACCCGGAACATCTTTTAAAATACCCTAAAATATTTTTAATCATTTAAAATTTATCTAAATTATAAAAATCATTAAACAATTTCTTGGAATATTTTAGACCGTTTGAAATTCCTTTAAATTTGTTAAAACTGAATCTTTATAAATACCCTAAAATTTTTTATATCCTTGAAAATCATTATATTTCTTGAAATCTTTTAAGCATCCTAAAACCTTATAAATGCTATAAAATCATTCCTTTTCTTCGGATATTAGAGTAAATTTTGTAAAAACCAATAAACATTTATTTTTAAAATCTTTTCAAATTATTTAAATTCTTAGAAATTTCACAACAATTTTGTTACGCTCTAGAAAATGCACTGGAACCTTTAAAAATACATAAAGATATCAACAATATCTTGGAATTTTTACGAACTTCCAAAAAGTTAAAAATTTTTTTTGAGAATCTTTAAAATTCTTTCGCAACTTTTTAAATATTCTAAAACATACTAATTTTTGTAAGATCCCTTCGATTCATTGAAATCAATAATTAAATCTTCAGAATCATTGAAATTCCCAACATTCTTCGGAATCTTTTGGAATTCTTCCAATAATTTTAAATTCATAAGAATGCATTTGAAAATTTTCAAATACTCTAAAATCCATTTGATCCTTAAAATCATTGTGAAACACTTGGATTTTTTAAATTTAATTTACAGTTTTTGGCTCATTTTTAAAAGGTTAACTAATTTTAATGGAATTTCTTTAGACCTAAATGATTTTAAGGGATTTTAGTAAAAATTCATTAGATTTTACATTGTCCATAATTTTTTACGATATTTTTTAAGATTTTAAGGAATTTCTTACATTTCTAAGGTTTTTTAGGATTCAAAAAATGTTAAGGAATTTTAAAAAACTGTAGCGGAGCAATGGATTTGTCAATTTACTTCAGTTATTTAGAGGGATTACAAAGAATGTGGAGGATTTTACGATTTTTCTTTCTTTTTTCAGGATTTTTAAATTATTTGAAGAAATTCGAAAATATTCCGGAAAATTTTGGGAATTTCAAAGATTCTGGATAATTATTTATTGATTTCAATAAATCAAAGGGATCTTGAAGAAATTAATATGTTTTAGGATATTTGAAAAGTTGTGAAAGAATTTGGAAGATCCTTAAAAATTCATTTTAATCATTTTAACGGATTCAAAAGGATGTAATATGTTTTATGTATTTTTACAAAATCCAGTGTATTTTTAAGAGATTACCACAACTTTTTTGAAATTTCTAAGGATTAAAAAAAAAAATTTAATTGGTTTTTACATAATTTATTTTAATATCCGAAGAAAAGGAATGATTTACAGGATCTATAAGATTTAAGGATATTCAAAAGATTTCAAGTAATTTAAAGATTTTCAAGGATTTAAAACATTTTAAGGTATTTATAAACATTCAAATTTAACAAATTTTAAGGGATTTCAAAAGGTTTAAAATATTCCAAGAACTTGTTTAATAATTTTTATAATTTAGATATAAGTTTAAAATTTTTTTGGGAATCTTCAAAATTCTTTAGCAACTTTTCCAATATTCTAAAACATATTAATTTTTGTAAGATCCCTTCGATTCATTGAAATCAATAATTAAATCTTCAGATTCATTGAAATTTCGAACATTCTTCGGAATCTTTTGTAATTCCTTCCAATAATTTTAAATTCATGAAAATGCATTAGAAAATTTTCAAATACTCTAAAATCCATTTGATCCTTAAAATCATTGTGAAATACTTGGATTTTTTAAATTTAATTTACAGTTTTAGGCTCATTTTTAAAAGGTTTTTTAATTTTAATGGAATTTCTTTAGACATAAATGATTTTAAAGGATTTCAATACAAATTCATTAAATTTTACACTGTCCATAAGATTTTACGATATTTTTTAAGATTTCAAGAAATTTCTTACATTTCTAAGGATTTTAAGGATACAAAAAATGTGAAGTAATTTTAAAATCTGTAGCGAGAAATGGATTTTTTAATTTACTTCAGTTATTTAGAGGGATTACAAAGAATGTGGAGAATTTTACGATTTTTTTTTCTTTTTTCAGGAAATTTAAATTATTTGAAGGAATTCGAAAATTTTTCGAAAAATTTTGGGAATTTCAAAGATTCTGAAAAATTATTTGTTGATTTCAATAAATCAAAGGGATCTTGAAAAAATTAATATGTTTCAGGATATTTGAAAAGTTGTAAAAGAATTTGGAAGATCCTTAAAAATTCATTTTAATCATTTTAACGGATTAATTATCATTTATGTATTTTTACAGAATCCAGTGTATTTTTAAGAGATTACCACAACTTTTTTGAAATTTCTAAGGATTTCAATAATTTGAAGGGATTTAACTAAAAATTCTATTGGTTTTTACAAAATTTATTTTAATATCCGAAGAAAAGGAATGATTTACAGGATCTATAAGATTTAAGGATATTTAAAAGATTTCAAGTAATTTAAAGATTTTCAAGGATTTAAAACATTTTAAGGTATTTATAAACATTCAAATTTAACAAATTTAAAGGGATTTCAAAAGGTTTAAAATATTCCAAGAAATTGTTTAATAATTTTTATAATTTAGATGGATTTTAAATGATGAAAAATGTTTTAGGGTATTTTAAAATATATTCTGGGTTATTTTTAAAAGGTTCACTAATTCTAATGGAATTTCTTTAGACCTAAATGATTTTAAGGGATTTCAATAAAACTTCATTAGATTTTACATTATCCATCAGATTTTACGATATTTTAAAGATCTCATTAAATTTCTTACATTTCTAAGGTTTTTTAGGATTCAAAAAATGTTAAGGAATTTAAAAAAAATGTAAAATAGCTTTAAAAAATCCAAGTATTACCAATAATTTTAAGAATCAAAAGTATTTTAGAGTATTTAAAGATTTTCCAATAAATTTTCAGGAATTATAAATTATTATTTGAAGGAATTCCAAAATATTCCGAAGAATTTTGGAAATTTTAAAAATTTTGAAGGATTAATTATTGATTTCAATAAATCGAAGGGATCTTAATGAAATTAATATGTTTTATGTATTTTGAAAGGTTCCAGTGCATTTTCAAGAGATTAACAAAATTTTTGTGAAATTTCTAAGGATTTGAATAATTTAAAGCGATTTAAAAAAATGGCCATTGGTTTTTACATAATTTACTCTAATATCGGAAGAAAAGAAATAATTTTATTGGATTTATAAGGTTTTAGGATGCTTAAAAGATTTCAAGAAATATAATGATTTTTAAGGATATAAAACATTTTAAGTTATTTATAAAGATTCAAATTTAAGAAATTTAAAGAAATTTTAAACGATTTAAAATATTCCCAGAAATTTTTTAATGATTTTTATAATTTAGATGGATTTTAAATGATTAAAAATGTTTTAGTGTTTTTTAAAATACATTTAGAGTAATTTTTAAAAGGTTAAAAAATTAATTAGCTTTTACATTATCCGTCAAATTATACGATAGTTTTTAAGATTTTAAGAAATTTCTTACATTTATAAGGTTTTCTAGGATTTAAATATTTTAAGGAATTTTATAAACTGTAAAAGAGCTTTAAAAAATCCAAGTATTTCACAATAATTCCAAAGATCAAAAGTATTTTAGAGTATTTAAAAAGTTTCCAATGCATTTTAAGGAATTTTAATTTATTTGAAGGAATCCCTTCGATTTATTGAAATCGATGAACAATTCTTCAGAATTCCTTCAAATAAATTAAAATTCCTAAAAATGCATTGGAAACTTTTCAAATTTTTATTGAAATCTCTTAAAATCATTTAGGTCTAAATAAATTATATAAAAATTAGTTAAACATTAAAAACGCCCCAAAATATTTTTTAAAACACACTAAAACATTTTTAATCATTCAATATCCACCTAAATTATAAAAATAATTAAAAAATTTCTCGGAAAATTTAAAACCTTTTGAAATCCCTTTGATTTGGTTAAACTGGAATATGTTTTAAATCCCTTCAAATCATTCAAATTCTTAGAAATTTTATCAGAATTTATGAATCTTTTGAAAATGCTTCTAAAAAATTTAAAAGAACCTCAAATATTTCAAATCCTTCAGAATCTTTTTAAAACCTTCAAATCGTTTGAAGGTTTTCGCCAATTCATTGGATGCTTTTAGAATACTCGGAAATTATTCAAATCTATTATGGGTTCAAAACCTTTCCAAATTATTAATTTTTGTTACAAATTTAAGGAATCTTTTAAAAAACCTAAAATTTCGAAAGAATTTTTAAAAAATTCAGAAATAGGTAGATCTTAATTTACTTATGGTTAATCCATATATAATAATTTATTAAAATAAAAGTTACAAAGGTGATTTTTTTCTAAAAACTGTTTTGAACAAAAAATTGCTAACAGCCACATTTTGCCATTATTTTAAATTATGTTTAAATTATCCTAAAAATTCCTGACTTTTCCTAATCAACAAAATTCCCTGACTTTCCCTGATTTCAAAGTTTTTTTCTGACCAACATCCACCCTATGATAACTGATTTTATGTGAAATCAGAACTTGTTTTTTTGCTAAAAGCAATATTACTCAGGAAGAATTATGACCACTCACTTTGATAACTTTAATAATCACTTACATTATTAATGAAACACTATGTTAGGGTTCATAAATTACTAAGCTATTTCGACGAAAACCTCGAAACGCTGACGACAGATCTTGATAAGAATATATAGGCGAGCTAGTGCCATTCATGATAGGGGACGGCAAACGAAAAATCCCCAAAGAGCAAAAGAAGTAATATACAGGGTGAGGGAAAAGTATGGAAACCCCAGAAAATTTTAGAAAATTTAAAATAGAAAATTAAAATTAACATAAAGTCTTTCGTAATTTTTCCCGGGGGATTTAATGGTGACCTTGGATTTGACCTTGGACCTCGCTCTCAAGGTTATTTCAAGGTCACTATAATTTTTTGAAATGGGAACACCCTATTTTGACACTGGCAATCGAAAGAGCGGGAAAATTTACGTTCAGGTATGCATTAAGGTCTAAGGTCAAGGTCACCTGTAGAAGGTTGTATGAAGGTCATATTGAGCTTGCAGGAAATCGTGCAAAATTTTCAGTCAGAAAAAAAGTAGATGATTGGTCTTTAGTAATTTTTAAAAAGAAAACTAACCATAACCTTAAATTGGATCTCAAACCTTAAATTCAAGGTAACTTCAAGGTCAGTGTCATTTTTCACAATAAGATAGGCATTTTTTGACCCGAAACACCTATTTTTGACATCGGCAATCGAAAGAGCAGAAAATTAGACGTTGAGATGTGCATTAAGGTCCAAGGTCTAGAAGATTTCTAGAGGTCGTATTAAGGTGAAATTGGGTCAAATAAGGTCGTATTAAGGTCAAACCAATTAAGGTCCTACCATTAATACATAGATTTACATCATAGATTTATCTGCATGTACAATTTGACCTTCATACGACCTTCTACAGGTGACCTTGACCTTAGACCTTAATGCATATCTGAACGTAAAATTTCCCGCTCTTTCGATTGCCGATGTCAAAATAGGGTGTTCCCATTTCAAAAAAATATAGTGACCTTGAAATAACCTTGGCAGAGAGGTCCAAGGTCAAATCCAAGGTCACCATTAAATTCCCCCGGAAAAATTACTAAAAAAAAAATTACTTATGGTAATTTTAATTTTCTATTTTAAATTGTCTAAAATTTTCTGGGGTTTCCATACTTTTCCCTCACCCTGTATATTAGTTATACTAATAACCATTCTCTTGATATACTGACTCTGAGAGACACGATTTATTCAATAGAACCATTTTTTCAAATAATTAATTACTCTCTCAGTAGGCTTTTATCCAATTTGCTGAATCCCGACTGTTTTCTTAACAAAATAGTTTTACTTAATAAAAAAGAAATATTTTATACCAAATAAGATGAATTTTTAACTTAAAAAGACAAATTTTTAACAAGAGTTCGGTCTTCAAGCTAAAGAGTAGAATATTTTACCAAAGCATGGACTTTCAAACCAGAAAAGATAAAGTTGCAACAAAAAAGTTTATTTTTATTCAAAAATGATTTTAAAACCTTTGCGTAAAAAAAAAACAAATTTAAAAAAAAACATTTACCTTTTTAACCGATTCGTTATATTTTAAAATAAAGAATTAATGTTTTAAGCGAAAAAGTGGAAAATTTAGAAATTCGTTGAATTTTAAGCCCGAAAATATGAACCAAAGAGATTACTTCTCAAAAACAAATTAATTTCCAACTTATCAGTTCAATTTATGAGTATATAGTTAAAATTTTAACCAAATGCTCAAATAAAAAAAAAATACTCAACATTAACTAAAAGCGAAATAGTTGAATTTTCAAACCAAAAAGACACATATTTTAGAAGAATTTAAATAAAAAACAGAGAAATCCATCCAAAAGGGCAAGTTTTTAAAAGAAATTATTAAATTGTGAAGCAAGTAGAACATTCGTAACCCAGAAACAATTTTTATATTAAATTAAAAAACTGTTCAATTAAAAAGAACGGAAAATTTCAAGCAAAATAGTTTAATTATCAACAAAATAATTTAATTCTTAGGCAAGAAGGTTGACTTTGAAAACCGAAAAATTAATCTTCAAACAAAATAGTTAAATTTTCAAGCGAAACATGCGACTTTTTTCACAAGAAAGTTATAATTTTCAATAAAGATGTTTATTTTCAAGAAAGAAAGATGAATTGTCAACCCAAAAAAAGAGGACTAAGAGTAAAATAACATATTTTGTTGAAAAATAATGTTTTTTGATCGAAAATTAAAATATTCTGGATAGAAAATTAATCTTTTTGGATTAAGACTTCATTTTTACATTCTCATCAGAGAAGGTATTAGATTTATGCAAAAATTGACCCCCCTGGTTTTTGTCAAATGTCCACGTTTTGAGACCCCCTGAACCCAAAAAACAGGTTTTTACGAATGTGT
>JAAAKG020062008.1:0-17789 GCA_010014905.2 Druon quercuslanigerum | reverse complement strand
TCCGTTGAAACATGGTGGTCTCAAATTTCCGACAATTCTAATACTTTCTCAATCATAAATGATGAGAATGTAAAAAAAAGAATTTGCCGCGAAGCAGTTGAATTTAAAAAAAAAATGACTTCTTTACAAAATAGTTGAATTTTCGGAAAACTAATTACATTTGTGACAAAATACTTAAATTGCTAAACAATTACTTATATTTCTAACCATTAAGGTTGAATTTTTAACCAAATGGTATTATTATTACTAGGGATCACTAAATATGTTCTACGCTTCATTTGTTTTATCAATTTCATATTGAAGTTTTTGAAATAAAATTATAATTGAAGTGAAAAAAATTTATTCTCAAATAAAAATTATTATTTGCATATTTAAAAAAATGTATACCGTATTTTAAAAATATTGTTTAATGTAAACAATAAATTTACCTAATTTAAACAAATGATTTATTTTACTTAAAAATATTTATAATTAATTTAAAAAAAAAAGGTTTAATGTAATGAATTACGGCAATCTTTAAGTATTTTTTTAATTTATCTTAAATGGCACTTACTTAAGCTTCTTATCAATTTTTCCAATCTTTCGCCACCCTCAGCAGGAAAATAGGAGAATTTTGCCCCTTCCGATCGTTTGTGTTGGCAACCGAAAAATTGGCAGGAATTGTAAGATTTTGATGTCATTTTTTACACCTGAAAATAAAAAAAGACACACAACCTTAACCACACAACACACACACACACAAAGACACCACGCACTCTCACACAATTTCTCTTTCACCCTTTTTTTATCTCAAACAGTATTCCGCTTTTTAGTTTTTCCTCTGCACGGGCAGGGATCAAGTAGATTTAATTATTTCAGCACCTATTTCACTCGTGACTCACACGTCCACTTTAAAAGTCACTTATCGGCGATTTTAGATAAAGCTACGAACCCTCTGCGATGATTAGCTGCTAAAAAATTGCTCGGAGCACAATTCGGTACAAAACCGTTTGGAAACCGTGCTCTCTTGCTAACGATAGAAGTCAAACTGACTACTTTGTTTTTTTCTGTTATAATTTGGAATTGTACTCTATCAAAGACTAAATACGGAGATGCTAAATATTAACACTCGAAGATTGGGCGACGCGAGCGTAGAGGTCACGCAAGGACATTCTTTGCGCCTCTCTTTTGTAATTTTCTCCAGATTCATTGAACTTGTATATGAGTACAATTTCCGATGATACGAAAAAGAATAATTCTTAAAATAGAATCCAATAAACGTTTAAAAATACATGAATATTTTTTTGTATTGTTTTGTGATATTTAAACAAATTTTTATTATTTCCATGCATTTAGAATAACATTATTTTTAATTTTCGAAAAACAATCACAAAAAATAAGAATCCTAAATTCCAAAATACCCTAAATTAAAATTTATCAGTATGCTTTAAATTTGACAAAATAAAAAAATGTCAGAAACAAATTATGAATTTTGAATTTCAGAAACATAATTTTAATCGAAGTTGTCGTTTAGTAGAAACTCCGGTAGTAAGACATTTGTAAATTTTTCAACTTTCGAAAATTACCGATGCACATCTTGACATACGAAGTAACTCCAGGTCTGTCTTTTTATTACGGATTCTTTTTTTTCTGGCGTTGAGCAATCTGCCAAAAAGTCCTGGAAAAATTACATTGACATTAATATTTATTCAAATGATTTTTAATGAATTAAATAATTTTTAGGTTTGCATTAACCAATATACAACAATAATTAAAATATTGCATTAATATAATCTGTTAGCTTATGTTTAATCACTGTCTCTTGTTACTCGAAATCCTTTCTAGATATTATAGCTTACGCCTAATTTTGACTGAAAGTTATATGGAAATGTACGTTTACATTATATTTAAAAAATTATATTTTAAAATTGTTTTTCTCTAGTACCTTAAAAAAACATGAATTATAGTTAACAGACAGGGAAAGAAGCATCAATATCAGGGAAACAAATGCCTCGCGATGGAGTGCGAATTTAGCCAACCACTCTAACGAAAAACAAATGCCTGCCACAACACTGCGATCGGTCAGGATGTAGATAAATCCTTTTAAGCTGAATTGTCTTAACTTTGGTTGTTTCAAATTATTAATTTTTAATTGTTATGTAACGACCAAAGATAAAATAATTCAGCTTCAAAATATTAATTGATCGGAGTGCAGTAGCAGGCATTTGTTTTTCGTTAGAATGGTTGACTAATTTCACACTCCATCGTGAGGCATTTGTTTCCCTGATATTGATGTTTCTTTCCAGCCTCATTACCCTTTGGTGTTAAGGTTTTTTGTTTATTGAAATAATACTCTTGTTTGTAGCTTCATGCAGGAAAAATTTATCATTTAAAAATTTTAAACGCTGCCAATTTCATATTCGTAATTTGAGTAATTGAAAATTGGAAAAAAAATTTAATATCGTCAATTTTTGTGATATTTTGATAGTTTCCATAGAAATTTTTCAATATGGCTGATTACTTAACTACTAAAATCTTTGATGTGATACTAATTTTAGAGGAATGACCCTTTAACTACACCGCTGCATCAAGACTTTACGCAGAACGCTTTCCAGATAGAACACATCCTGCCAATTTAACAATAAGTACTTTGACTTTTGCAACTACATAGTCACAGTCTTTACATCTTATCAGAAATGATTGTTACTGCCTGAGTGTGTTTCGGGGGTTGTTGTGATAACAATCTAAAGCCTGAAGACAAAAAAAAAATTATCCGGGCACAGAGTTAAATCTAAGAGAAAGCGTCTTGACCTTTAAGATACCTTGAAAATTGATTTTAAGGTCATGCTGGTCATCGTCCTTCTTAATTACTTACAAAATAATAGTTAAAATTAATTTTCCATACTACAGACACGCGCTGAAAAGATAAAAGAACGAGGCTCTGACAATATAAAAATTAATTATTATTATTTTATGAGTAAGAAAGGGGTTTATAATTAAATAATGTCAAGTCTTAGACATTACAATTAATCCCTTTCTTCATACGCAAAGAGCGTCAAACCAGTTTCCCTGTCATTTTCTACCAACTTATAAAGATTATCGGTCATTAATTGCAAATGCTTATCAGTGATGTCATTGATCTGGCTGTTTCATCTCTCGCCTTCAATGCTAATCAAGGCACACAAATCGAATTTACCGTCCTGTTCGCTAATTGATTCCTTTTTGGGGCTTTGACGTCCGTAATCACGGTGAAGCAACGCTCCGCCTCAGCATTTGAATAAGGAAGACATGAAACAATATTCAATACTGAGGTCAAATTTGGAAAGACCTTTTCTCCTGTAATCGTCGAAAATAGACCGATTTGGTGAAAAGATAACTTCCACAATTTTTGTTCAATTCTTGACTAATTTCATCTAAAGAATTCCACTCTTCTTGCACTTGTATTTTGTCAAACTACCCCAAATCTTGACAAAGTTTCCAGAACCTAGTAAAAGTTTTCCTTCGATCAGCATACAAAGCTACTTGAGGCCGAAAAACAGCCACACAAGATAAGAAGGTGTCACCAAAAGGGAGCCGATTACGAATTTCTTTGCTTGCAGTCACATAAAATTTTGAAAGAACAAATCGGGTTGAAGAAGATTCTCTTTCAAATACTTGTTAAGAATTGATACGAAAAAATTCAGTGAGTATGCCTTTAATTCCTGTACCAATGTTTTGCAACTTTGAAATTTTGCATTATATGCGTTGACCTTGTCAAAAGCAAATCTCAAAAACAGAAAATAAGCGAATGTCAAAGGATTTTGCATCTTTTCTAGCAAGTCTTTGGCCTTCTCTACCTTTCCAGGTACGAGGTCCATCAGAAACTGAAGAATACCATCCCAATTATTTATTATAACGATAATACATCGTAAGCGGATAAGCCAGCGCGTTTCAGCATGACTAGAAATTGTTCGAAACTCATAACCCAATTCCAAAATAATCATTCGAAAAATAGCAGTTCGCTTGGAACTAGCATTCAGGAATGTTGTTAATTCTTTAATTATATCATCAACATCTGGTATTGTGGTGCAGGAATATTTTGCTGCAATTGCCGATAAATGCGAGACACATTGTAATATAATCAAAAGGAGACTTTTCTCCTTTAATTTTGTTTGGGAAGAGCATTTAATTCCAATGATTACTTCCGCATTATTGCACGCTAAAGCACTTATATTATTTAAAGGGATCTTCTTTTCGCACAATGATCTTTCAAATGCAGCAAAAATGTTAGAAGTAGACCAATCTGAAGCATCTAAGTTTATCAACTAAAGCAATTCCGCCCTGACAGAAAGTGTTTTCGGTTCTACATATCGAACCATTAACGATGACTACATTTCAAGAGTCCTATCGCTCGTTTTGTCTACGTACACTGAAAACTATTGCTTGTGCAAAATATTTCACATACGATCAGTTGCAGCAGCACTAACCACGTTATTCGCAACTAAGACCATTTTACGGTGGCCGAATTTAACATTTTTTTAAACCGAAGGTTTCATATCTTGAAAAAGGCCTATTAATTCAGAGGAAATCGCGACTGGGAGATTATGTTCCATGAGAAACGCAGTGGTCCTAATCTGTGCTTCTTGAACCTTTTGTTCAAAAGTAACAGATTCGGTTGGCAGTTACATTAGAAGAACTTTGACTCGCTAGTCCAAAACTTTGTAATTTTTCTGAAAACTCTAACTTTTTTTGATTAGATGAAAACGCTTCATGCTTTCGAATTTCCGATTTCCCACATAGCATTGTTTTATCGCAAATTTTACACTGAAACTTTGTTTCATCGGCTAATGTAACCACCCACTCTTTCCATGACGGAAAATCATCGAACCATGTCCTCTGAAAACTTTTTGCACTTTTTGGACCCTTTTTAGCAGGTTCACCTTCATTTGAACCTGAAGGACTGTCCTTCGAAACAGACGAATTTTGATCAATGAGATTATTCAGAATAAATAAAAAATTAATCAACAATGGAGAACAGAATCACCTGAAAAGAATAACTAAAATCTAATCTACAAGTCAGTTCTAGAGACCTAAAAAATCTATAAAAGATCGATAATATAAAGCAAATGTAAATGAATACCTTTTGCGCCAATCAAGTCTTACCACTTCTCACACTATCTAACTCCTACTGTAGTCGTTTTCGATACAAAAAATTTGAGAAAATTATGAAGAATTCCGATACTCTAATCTTTCCAAATAGCGCCTGATGCAAGAGTGAACTCTTCTTTAATATTAAAGAATGACTACAATTTATTGTTGCCTGCCCCTTTGTTAGTATTTTATTTGTTTTGATGTCTGATTTGACCTTCTATCGCCCGCTGCAATACGCTGCGTTCGCAGCCGCGAAGTCGCATGCATATAGGGCAGTGTGAAAATTGAAACATCCATAAGTAATGAAAAGTTTTCATTTTTCCATTTGAGTTCGAGGAACTTATCATTTGAAAAAAATATTGTAAAAGATTTCATTTAAAGGTAGTTCGGAAAGGAGTTTTGATAAAAGATGTGTGGGATTGTCTGAACATACACCTGCAAGGCTCGTCGAGGTACGAGTTAGGAATTTGGATCTTTAAGACCGATACATGTGATAATCGCTAGTACTAGTTCTTCAAAGTCAGAATTCTTAGCTCTCCCTTTTTATACATTGAAGATGTGTATCAACATCTTGAAGTAATTACATGGATTCCATATTAGTCCTTTTTACGCTTTTTGTAGTTTTTATCAAAGTTTACTCTTAAAGCCGCAAGTCTAGCTTTCACCTTATCTGCAGTTAGTTCATCATTTATTTCTGCATAGAAATCTTTCCATAAGTTTCCGATTATTTCTCTAGAAGTTTTTTTATGTCTAAACTGTAATCACATTGTGCAGAACAAAGTTCAACCGATGCAATTACCCTGTCATATTTTTGCCATTTCTTCTTTGTCATTCATCTTTGAACTTAATTTATTTAATTTGAAGATTTTAGTTTCAGGAATATTATTCAAATATCCTTTATAAACATATGCACAAGATTTGTAAAGCTTAAAAATGTAATTCCTATACACATACACACACAATATCTCACGTAAAATATGAATTTTATTTTATTTTGTTGCGTATTTTTTTTTAATTTAATTCAATTTTATAGTTTAGAAAGTAGTGAAATCAAACCAATTTTAAAGATACAGGGCCTTTCCCAAAGGTAAGTTGAAAAAGTTGAGTAAACAAAACTTGTTGTAGATAAAGGTTCAAGCATTTAAAATTCTTCAACGTGGCTTCCTTCCGCGTCGACGGAGACCTTCTTCAAGCGCCTCGTCCTAAAAAGGCCCCAAAACAGAGTGCAACACGTCAGGAACGAGATCGCCAACACTTGGCGTCTTCACCATGACAATGCGCCGTCGTACACCGCCTTCACTGTCAGGGATCACTTATCAAAACGCGGCGTGGTAACACTGCCCCAGCCAGCGTACAGCTCCGACTTAGCACCACTGGACTTCTTCTTTTTCCCGAGGATCAACAAGAAACTCAAAGGCCACCATTGCGGGACTTTGGAAGCCGTCCAAGAAACAAAGACGAGGTGCTTAAAAGAGGTCCCCGTCGACACCTTTCAGGGTACGTTCAACGATTGGAAAAACGCTGGCGCCGGTGTTCCGACGCGAAAAGAAGCTACTTTGAAGAATTTTAGTTGGTTATACCTTCGTCTGCAATGAATCTTTTTTTCTGGACTTATTTAACTTACGTTTGGGAAAGACCCCTTTTACAAATAATAAATTTCGTCAAAAACGGACTGAAGTCTTTCAGATCTTGAAAATCAA
This sequence comes from Druon quercuslanigerum, assembly GCA_010014905.2. Taxonomy (NCBI): domain Eukaryota; kingdom Metazoa; phylum Arthropoda; class Insecta; order Hymenoptera; family Cynipidae; genus Druon; species Druon quercuslanigerum. Next base: position 10,980 of record JAAAKG020062008.1, on the reverse strand, counting down.
TTGAAGGGTACAAAGATTTGACTTCTCTACAATAGTTTTCCCAGAGGCAATTCGCTAAATCCTAGAATATTGCCATTTAACAGCACCTTCTTCGTTGAAATAATCTCTGAAGGTGTCTCGTAAAATGGTGGCGTTGCATTCTTGACCTTAATAAATTGGATCCCTAATTAAAAAACCCTTAGATTCTGCACGTACCGAATGTACTTTTAACCATTTTGCGCACTCTACTCATTGTATGAAGAAGCGTTGTCTAATAAGTTAGGTCGTAAAAAAAAGTAAAAGAAAACTGTATGAAATTGATGAAGTACCGTACAATTTTCTCCAAATAATGAGTAATCGTCAGTATTTATCGATTTTTTGGGTCTCACCTAGACCCTAAAAAAAAATTGGTCGTGTAAAATGGGAATAGTTTTATGAAGACTTTATAACAGCCAAACCTTTCTTAACTATCATTCGTGTTTCGGAATCATCCAGATTGGATCACCGTACATTAAAACATAAAAAATAACAACACTCTTTCAGGCAATCTCTAGAGATGAAATCCTTAAAATAGAAACTAATAATTTACTGAAATTTGTATGAGCCGCCCTGCTACTTTCGCTTGAGACGTGTCTGAGATTTCATATTAGTAAGGAGCTAGTTTAAATACTTACAATTTTAATGGGTTTTAGTATAGAAAGCTTTTAATCTCACAATTCTTGCTAATATCAAGTTTTTAATGTTTTAAATTGAGTAATACATATTTTAAATACTTAAACCAAAAGCAAATGAAAAATTAAAAAAATATTTTTTTACTTTAAATATCCGCCAACGGAGCATTTATATTTAAAATACTGTACTTTAAAAAAAGTTAATATATTTAAACGTTTTTTTTGTTGTTGAAAATTTACGAATTAAAGTTGGTTTTATTTGAAAAGTTTTTAATTCAAAATCGTTTAAATTATATTTTTTAAATTTAAAAAAAAATTCAATTTAAAAGTAATCTTGTTTCAAAAAACTTGTAAACTCCTAATACAGTAGGACTCGTCGGATCGGACGAAACTGGTCTCCACTTTCGATTCGGCAGGTCGCAGAAACAAATCGTAGCTACACCTCCTGGTAGTTACATATCTCAGAATGTACAAGGCGCTACTATTTGACCAGCCTCTGCAGTCCGGTCAAGTTTCATACACATAGCACTGAGTTTCAACGCATGTAGTCTGCTGCGTCTTTGCGCACATGCGCCTACTTATCACGGCCAGTGGAGAAGTTTACGAGTGGGGACTACTTCCATCCGATGACTTCGATGCTATGGGTCCTACTGCATTATGAAATTGTTTTCATAATGGGTGCTTTAATTATCTATATTTTTAATTTTAAATGTGGAATTTCCACGGGTGCGAACGCGTACCTTGTGCTTGTTTTCTAACGTTTAAAGCGATTTTTTGGCTTAATTTTTCTCTAATATTTTTACTAATGCAAGATAAATGATACACTGAATTGGAATACATGCCTGATGAACAAAAAATCATCTCAATTTTTTCAGATTTTATTCAATTGTTATTATTTCAATTCTACTATACTATACTATTGCTATACTAATTCAATTCACCTCTGTTTTCGCAAACAGTTTTTAACACCTATTTAAATACGAGAGGAATTTTCATGTACTTTTTTCCTAGGGCTATATCACTCATTACAATATGTGTTATAAATTACTATTTTCATCCTTTTCAGTATACATCGTTGAATAATTCGCCACCTGATGCAATAACTGCAAGAAATTCTTCTTTTTGCGGCGATTTCTTGGTTTTAATGTTCTCTTGAAAATTTTTCAAAACCATTCGCTTATGTTCCTTAGAGCTGACCAGCAATTTTCTTTTGTCGCGTACAGGATATCATATGACATTCTTTGTGAATGTTTTTGAGTAATTGGCATTGTTAAAGCTGTCTTTTTAGTTGATTGTACATGTAAACACAAAACACAAATTGAATTTACAGTGTGGTTTACTAATCTATTTCTTTTAATGTTCTTTGCATCGGGAGAATGGTGGAAAATGAGCGTTCTGCATCGGCATTGGAATGAGGAAGAGTTTGAATGCGATTAGAAATTAAATGAAGCTCTGGGAACGTAGTTTCACTGGATTGCTTACGAATAAATGATATTTTAGTCTACATGTAATCAAAGTTTAATTGCTCTAGGGATTTTTTACAATTTCCATCGATTTTTAATAAAACTTCCCATTTCTAAAGCACAGAGTTCAGTCTGTGCTCAGTTTCTCCCTCTAAAAGAGCAATGTTTTTAAAAGTGGCATTTTTATTGGGAACATTCTCGTGAATTCTTTCGAATGCTGTCAGGTGGAATTTCATAAAATTTTCTTGCAACTTTGTAAGATAATTGTCTATCTCGCCTTATGACTAGCAACCCCTTGTACTCTGCCGTTTCTAAGACCCAGCATCCAGGCGCCACGAAGATCGCAGTCGCGGGCGTACCGTCTACACTTTTTCGCGAGATGCTGCGGTGTACACGGGAAACTCTGCTTTAAAAAGGGGATGCTGAGTCTAAAATGGCATGGGGGAGGGGCGAGCGAGGGTAAACTGGTTTCACACTGGGTACAGGATTAAGACTTTTCGTGTTCCTGTTTGTAGTGGAAACATGTTTTGGATAAATAGCATGGACTGGCGGTTGTATCATTTCGCTCTGATGTGAATATCCAGAATTCTAGCACTCTCTCGCGTTAACAAAGAGATTCTAAGGGCAGCGACTGCATCCTCGCCGAAGGACTTAGAATACTGCTAGAGCAGTTTAAAGTGATAGTTTGTTGAGCTTGGCTCCAGCTACCTTTAGCTTCTCTAAATATAAAAGAGGTGAGATTGAGAGCGGTCCAGGAATTGTATTCCGACGACCAAGTTAAGATCCTCTAATTTTATCCGCAGATTCTAAGTGCCTCGAGTTGATGAAAATCCTCGACACTTAAACTGTACTGCATGCTGAGTGGATTTAGAAGAAAATTGATTTTATATCGAGGCGATATTATATGTGTGTTCAGGATAAATAAATAATTTTCTAAAATTGCAATGCGTGCCTTTAGTAGTCTTTATTTCTTCTCCCAAGTAAACTCGCATATTAAAATATATTTGACTTCCTAAGAACCTTTCAACGTAGAAATTGCACTTTCTGACATTGCACCACTTAAAAGCTGCTCAGTTAGGTACGTGTCGCACTCTGCACCCTAATTTGATTTCTGATCTGTGATTACTTTTGCACGAAAAATTAATCGTCTCAATATCACACGATTTTCATGCAGCTGGTTGAATGAAGAAACCATAGTAATAATTTTTGGAATTATAGCTGTTAATTAATTGACGCACACAAGGGTGGCGTGAAAGCCAACGTTTTGGCGTTAATTTATTTAAATGTTCGATGTGCCCTAAGAGCGCTAGCATCATTTGATGAATCTAGAGCCGAATAGTGACATACGCACTGACATAAAATCAAATTGGGACTTGCAGCTTTCAGTCTACTATAAAATGAGTTAAACTTCCCAACCATGATGTCTGTATTGTCACAAGAAAGGCCAATAATTTTTGTAAAAGGAATCTGTTTTTTCATAAAGAATTACAAAAAGATGCAAATAATTTTTCAGCTGAACAATCTGATGCATCTACATTGACCATTTGCAAAAGAACAGAATTAACTTCGAAACTTTTATGATCAATATAACGGGCTATAAGCAACAAACATTTTTCGTTTATTCTGTCGCTGGTTTGATCAACATAAACTGAAAAATTAGTTTTAGATAATTGTGAGCATCCCAAAGAGGCAGCTTCAAGAACTACGGCAGGTTCCAATTATCCAATCGCTACTTTTTCGGCAAAAAATAATTCTTTCGATTTGGAAATGTCATCGTTTTTCTCTACTGACTCGAATTTAGGCGACGAAATGCTTTCATTCTCAAACATTAGTAACCTAAATACTTTTGCGTCTTTAATTCATACTGAAAATGAAACTTCTTACCTGATGAATGTTTTGGCAAGTCCCTTTTGACTGCCTAACTATTTGATTTTATTTATTTACTTGAACTAATTTGCTTTAGTAGTTTAAGAATTCGAGAAATTTTAATGAAAAATTAATCAAACGAATGAATTTCAATGATTTTAATTACTTTCCAAAAGAAAATATACTACAATGAACTGTCAAGCTTTTAAACATTCTGAAGATGAACCCTTTTAAGAAACAATAAATAGGCTACATTCTAAAACACTTATAATAATCGATAAATAATCGATACATGCAGTCATTTATATATAATTTGTATTTTCTTTTAAATTAATATTTTGTTAGAACATAATTCGGCCTCGAAATCAGAATAGGATTATGGACAAATGAAAAAAAAAATGTTTTTACTAAAAAAATAATTTAGAACCACATAGTTCAAGCTAAATCCGTGAGACGGATTTAGCTAGCTACTTAAATAAACTAGAGGCCAACAGTTTAAAAATAATAATGTTAGTATTTATTTAAAAAGGAAGAAATAAGCAAACAAATCATTTAACAAAAGAAAGGAAACGATTATGAATAAATTTCTACCCGTTGTTCCATCTCATAATGGAGTTGAAAAATTTGCTTTAATGTGCAAAGTATATTCTGTCGGAAGATTCAAGACGGCGCGAACCTAATAGAGAAATCTTCGAAGTAAGAAAAAAATTAAGAAATTTTTTGGTCTAAAGGTCCGAATCTTGGCGCTTTACGAGCATGTGGTCGAAATCTGCATATTTCTAGTCATGCAACAGATTTGTCGACCACATGCGAAACTTGTATTTTGCGATACATCGAACTCACAGTGCACCGAATAACTTTGCGAAATTCCGGGACTACTTCGGATTCAGGGCCTGAATTCTCACAAAGGCCATTTCGAAGTCCATGGTTAAATCCCATGGTTATATTAGTTTTGCGCGCCTATAATAAATGTTCCTTAAACTGGCCCGATCGAAGCGAAGAACGAGAATGGAAGGAAGTCACGCAACGTCAATCCGGCCGGAAGGTGTGCCTGTGCCTCTTCAACCGATCAATGATCGCGCCGCAAATCTGCGGCAAGCTCTGGTACTATGAACGTAAATCGGCAGGTAGTCTCTTCCAACATGGCTACCGGAAACCAAGATGCTACACTAATGACAGAATTGAAGATGATATTAGGCAATTATCAACTTTTACAAAGTTTGGGCATGTAGAAAGGTATAAATTTCCCTCTCGGTACTTAAACCACCTCCGAGAGGGCGCTTTTTCCACACAGCCTCTTTAAAAGGTTTTTGACACCACTGGGCCAACAGTGGAGTTCGTTAGGAATGGGCCTTTTATCTCCTTTATTTGAAAAGGAACGAGCGATAGTACTTTGTTTCTCTTTCTCTGCGAGTACTATGTGTCTCGTGTACATTGCTGGGGACGGGCTGAGTCGACCTGAGGACGCTCTCTCTTTCTCTCTCTCTCTCTCTCTCTGTCTCACATTTTCCCCACACTCTCTCTCTCTCTCTCTCTCTCTCTCTCTCTCTCTCTCTCTCTCTCTCTTTCTTTTCTGGGGTGACAATCTGTTTCTTGTGGCTGGGCTTCTAGGTTGTTCTTGGTTCATGTTATTTCCACTAGGCTGGAAGATGACAAAAATATAAATTATAATTAAAATATATAATTCATCAATCAAACAAACTTACCTAAGGTGAAGTTCGATCGAACTTATATGAAGTCCTCGCTCGAATATATTACGTCCTTCAAATAAAATATTTATTTAGTTATTCCCATCCTCTTTTTAGTTGCAGTTTTAAATAGTTTATCTTCAGCCCTTGTATCTGAAATATGAGGTTCTGGATGATCGAGGAGTGGGGAGTGGCACTGGGCACCTTTTTTGAACTCTAAATACGTGTGCTACCGAGCAAGGACTCCATATAATTTTGGTCGAACTTCGCTTCAGTTAAGTTCGTTTGATCGATTAAAGACTCTGATGCCGTTTCAAAATTAAAAAGTAACATTCTATAATCTGGAAAAATTTGTTCAAAACATTTCAGCACATTTCATGAATAATCAGTGCAACAGTGCTGAAGGTTAAAAATCAGCACATTTACTGACGAAGCAGCGCGTCTGGTAAACTCACAAAAGTTCGATTATGGAAGGAAAATAACACTACCCTCGACCAGTTTTTGCAAAAGAAAAATAATGCGGATAATGAAGTGTACGTCGTCACCAAAACACTTTCTTTACAAAGCAAATAAATGCTCATATGTTCTTTAGGGTTTGCTATCATGTACGAGTACCCTATATTACGCCCGGGATCCAGCAACCAGTACGCTTGAGTTTTTTAATTTTTTAAAGTGCCTTCTACCCTTCTGATTGCTATGAAACTTAGAGACGTTTTAAAAAAAGGTTTAAAAATTATTTATAGAGAAAATGGTGGGTGTGCCTCAAATATATCCCATAAAACAATTCTACCAGAATTACAATTTTTTCAGCACCACCAGTCAACATAGGAAATTTTCCATTTTTTCTGACATTGTCTCATCGAGCTCCATAACATATTTTTTCTCTTTCATGCTTTAAATTGTTGAGTTTTGTATCCGAAATAGCTGGTTAATAAACTTGATCTTTCTTTTTGGATCCTAAAAGCTTGCGAGAAAGTCAAGCGTGGATTCCAATTATGATGAGAATTTAATCATTCATTATTGTTTGCGGGATCAAAATTTTAATTTTCGATTTAAAAAAAAATTCAAAATGTAGTTACGATAATCTTGTGGGACCTTCAAAAAGTGACGCCTATCTTCTCTTAACTTTTTTTCGTGTCATGCGTTGTTTGATATAAAATGTCATTGCTTTCACCTTATCTTTTAACACAAGTGTGGAAACGCGACAACAATGATTTCAAAATTTTCCCGCCTGGCCTATTTTTGAGAGAAGGTTACTAACATACTTTTTGAATCATCCAACAGGAACTAAATTTCATCGGCTTGCTTCGCCAGCACTGAAAACGGTGATGATTTATCAGTTATAAAAGACACAATATAAAATTGACGTCTAAAAGCAAGTCTTCTTAAACTTAAAAGATTGTAAAAATTGACTATCATGGAAAATTAATACCACACATGGACAATGTTCACGCTTAAAAACAAAAATTTGACGACTCGAGTACAGAATTAAAAATCTGAAGACGCTCGAAAATATTTATTAGCTACATTGTGAATCAAATTGTTGCATGTTGCATTAAGCAGTGTTTTATTAAATTGGAAGAGATGATTACTGTATATACCCTGCTCTTATCTTCGGCCGTCATCTTCAGTTGTATTGGTGAATATAATAATATAATGTATCTATAATTTTAAGAAAAATTTGTTAAGCTGTTTGCCATATGTGCACGTGCACAGATGGCAAATCCCTGAAGTGCAGATTGAAATCCAGATGTGCAGAGATGCCCTAGACCGTTGCAGGCACTGGATTCGCCAGGGAAAAGTTTCATTTTCACATTCATTCCTAATTTGACGTAGAATTCAAGACTCTTCTTACGTTTATGCACATTTATATTTATTTGCATTTATTAATCTAAAAAAAAAAATCACAAATTCCAAACAGTATTTCGAAACCTAGCATACAATATTGCATGTCGAGTTGCCGCACACAGCTTTTAATTCTTAATTTTTAGGGAATGGAAACCCTTATAGTTTTGGTCGGGTGTCCGTCTGTCTGTCTTACTTTTTTCTAATGGGCGAAAGTCATGATTTGGGAATTTAAGGAGAGTAGGGGTGGTAATGTTCGGAAAGTGGAGGCTTAAAAGTCTTTATTAACCTTTTTTGTAATAAAAATAATTTTTCTTATTTACTTTAAAAGAATTTTGACCATTTTTTTCTACCAATTAAAAAAAAAATTAATTTTTTGAAATTGTTTTACAATTTTTTTAGATAAAAATTTAATTTTTGGTTTGAAAATTTCTATGTGAATACTTTTTTGTTACGAATTTATCTATTGAGTTGAAAATTCGACTAAAAACTTAAATATTTTGTTAATAATGATTCTGGTTTGGAAAAAATTAATTGTTTTGGTTGAAAATTAATTTTAATGGTAAAAATTTGTTTTGTAAATTAAAAATTAATTTTTTTGAATAACTGTTTAATTAAATTTTGTGTGGAAATTTTGTTTGTATGAAAATTCATTTGTTTGGCTAAAAATTGAATTATTTCCTTAAAAATTTACTTAAATGGGCCAGGAGCTTATTTCTCTGACTTAGAATTAAACTATACTATTTTTTTTATAAAAAATGAATATTTTTGATTAAAATTTTATTTCTTTGGTTCCAAATTCGTTTTCTTTATTTAAAATTAATTTTTTAAACTGAAAATTCAACTACTCTACTTTTGGCGGGACATTTTTTTATAATCAACCTTAATTCTTTTTGGTTTGAAAATTTAACTATCCGGTTAAAAATTAATTTTGTTATTAATGATGCATCATTTCAGATGAACGTTTCTCTTATCATTAAAAACACAAACAATTTTTTCGTATTTTTTTAGTGATTTTATTTTGCTAAAAATGTAACTAATTTATTTTGTTAATTATGAATATATAAATTTTGATAAATAAAATTTCAAGTATTAGGTTTAAAATGGAGATTTTTGATTAAAAATTCAAATATTTATTTAAAAATTTATTTATGGTGTGCAAAAATTCGTCTTATCATAAAAAATTAATCTTTATGGTTGAAACTCTCTGTTTATATACAAATTTCAGCTATCCTAGTTTCAGATTCATCATTTTTGTTGAAAAATTACCAATTTGGTTAACAATTAATTTTTTGATCTAAAAATTCAACTGTTCCATTTTAAATAAAAATTGTTGAAAATTTAAGTACTTCAGTTAAACATTATCAGTTTCGTTAAACATTTATGTTTAAGGTTGAAAATAAAATTACTGAGTTCCAAGATCAACTCTTGTTAAAAATATTTGTACTTTTTAATTATCAAAAATTCAATTATTTCATTTAAACATTCATTATCATAGTTGAAAATTGATCTATCTGATTTGAAATTAAAATATTTTATTTAAAGATTTACATTATTATTTAAAATTTAATCACTTTTGTTGGATTTTTTACTATTTTTTTCAATTTATTTTTTTAAGGGAATTTTTTCAACTAAAAATTTAACTTATTACACTTGAATTTTTGAAAATTATATTTTTCTTTGAAACTTATTCTTCTTGTCTAAAAATTATTTGTGTCTGTTAAACAATCAAGTATTTCAATTAAGTATTTATAATTTTAGTTGTAAATTTATTTTTTAGGTTGAAAATAAAATTACTGTTCTAAAAGTTGAACTCTGGTAAAAAATTGAAATTTTGTAGTGAAAAATTCAAGTATTTGTTTCAAAATTCCGTTATTTTAAAATTTTCCGCGCTGTTGTGTGATTTAATATTTTTATTGTTTTTTTTTTTTGAAAAAAAAGAAATACAAGTTTCATCCAAAAATTATTTATGGCACAATTGGATGATTTTTTTGTCTAATTAGTTTTTTCGTAGCTCTTTTATCAAAAAATTAATTTTTTTTTCTGAATTTAGATTTGTTGTCAAAATTTTCTTTTATATCCACTTCAACTTTTTGCAAAAAAAATCATTTGCTTGTGCGAAAATTTAATTATTTAGTCAAAAATTTATTTTATTTGTTTAAAAACTTTTTCTTTAACTGAAAACGAAACTAATATTTTTTGCTGTAAATTTATCTTTTTTAGTTGAAAATCCTTTATTTTGTTCTAAATTCGTCTTTTTTGTGTAAAAAATTATTTCTTGTGGTTAAATTAAATATTTAACTAAATTTTTTGTCGGAATTTTTTCTACAGATAGTTAATCTTTTTGGTAGAAAATACCTGTCTTTGGTTTAAAATTTAATCAATTAATTGGAAATATATTTTATTTGCTTGAAAACTTATTCTTGTAATTAAAAATTACCTTATTATAATTTTTGTTGGAAATTGATCTTTTTTAGTTCAAAATTCATCTATTTTTTGGAAATTTGTCTTTTTTGGTTTAAAATTTAACTGCTAAATTAAAAATTCTTTTAAAAATGAAAAAATTTGTTCAAAAACGTATTTATTTGGTTACAAATTATTATTTTTTGGTAGAATATTAATGTTAGTCGGTCTTTTTATTTCATGTCTTTGCCTAAAAATTATAAATTTTTATTAAAAATTACTTTTTTTAACTAAAAATGTAACCATTCCATTTTTTTCGATTTTTGTTTGACATTTATTATTTTATTTGGCAAATTAATTTGATTGTTTGAAAATTAAAAAACGAAAAAAATCGAAAATGAAATTTTTTTCCTTAAAGATTTATCATTTTAGTTGAACAAACATTTCCTTTTTTCAAAATTAAATTATTTTGTATATTTTTGTTTGAGAATTAATTTTTTTATCTGGTAATTTAACTGATAATATAAATATTCCGCTTTTGTCAGAAAAATTAATATTTTTAATTGAAAATTCCAATTATTTAGTGAAAAATAAAAATTTTTGCACTGAAAAAGAAACTATTTCATTTTTATTTGAAAATTCTAGTTTCTGGGTTCAAGAGTTTTAGTTAAAATTTTCTGCAACTAACAAAAATTAATTTTTAACAAAAAACTATTTTGTAAAAAAATAATATACGTGGCTACAAAAAAAAATTTCAATACTGAATTGTTTCTTTTTTTGGTTAAAAATTCTGCTTTTTATTAAAATTTAAATTCCTTAGTAGAAGATTCATAATTTTTCATGAAAATTCGTTTAATTGAAAATTTTAACTGCATCAGTTTTTATTCAAACTTTATATTTTTAATTAAAAAAAACATATTTTGCACATTTTCAAAAAATTCCAAAATTGTACTAAAATTGTAATAAATAATTATATTGTAATAATTATTATAATAAGTACAGTCAAAGAATAATTTAAAGTGATACAAAGTAACGAAAAGATTAAATAATTAAATAATTAAATAA